>VUQG01012034.1:2451-22166 GCA_015106755.1 Etia nguti
AAGGTAAAAAAAAATAAAAAAAAAATTTTTTAAAAAATTTTTTATGGTTTTATAAAAAAAAAAAAAAAAAAAAAAAAGAGTACGACAATGTCCTGTCTTCACCACAACAGTAATGGCACAACTTAGAGCAGAAATAATTCTGGCTTAAACAGTCCTGCAACAATAGTATTTTCAGACATGTGGTGACTTGAAGAGAATGGAGAAATGATTATAGAGCTGAAGAGGCCAGAAAAGCTTGGTCATCACATCTGTCTTCACCAGCTCCAAATAAAATTACCGTTAACTAGATGGCGTTCCTGGCCCCAGAGTTGCTGCGTTTCGAGCACTCTGAGGGTGGACAGCACACATGAGTGTGTAACTCATATAAACCACTTTACCAAAGTTTGAAAGAAGTATGAAGCACAGTCCCGCTTAAGCCTCGTGGGTTTTAATCTATTTTCACATTAACCCTTTGCTCTGATACTTGACCTGCAAGGTTTCCAACAGAACACCACGTTGTCAACAGACAGATTCATGTGTCAGCTGGCATCAGCGAAGCGAAGCAGGGCAATATTGTGCTGTTTGCCGATGTGATGTAGCTGCATACCGTGACTCCTGTGGCCTGAGGAGATGGCCACGGCCAGGCCACAGAGCCTCTAGCCGGGTAATAAATCACTGAGATGACAGGAGTAGTTGCCGTTGCATTATGACACACACTTACACAACATATACAGTGCATGTGCAACAACTCAGTCATACAGTATATTATAAGAACCCAAGTTCTCCTATAGGACTGCAAGTTATTGTATTGATATTTAAATTTTCTTATTGTATATCATATGGGTTCATTTGTTTTGCCAATTAAAAGATAATAGCCTGGAGGTTCATAAGAATTCCATCACCTGGAATGTGGCTGTTGTCACGATTGATATCACACACACAAAACAAATCAATAAGTCTAAGCACTGCATTCGTTAAGATACACTATCTAATTTAAACTATCAATCCTGCATGTCTAGCCTGGTGTGTAGTCATTACCAGCCTCCAGAGCCCAGAGCTATTAGTGCTGCAGCAAGCTAGTGAGCTGAACAGAGTACCTTGAACATTAGTGTGGTCAAACACTCTCAGCGTAGAAGGATGAATGAATGGCAGTGCTGTGTAGCCAGCAGAGTATGATCTTACTAATGGGCCATGGTAAATGGACCAGCTATGAGTAGTATGGGCTCACTGGCCTGCTCTGTGATCCAGAGCAGTGCCCATTTCACGGTGTCTGCCTGGGACCTAACTATACTTACTCACTGAGATGGAGAGCTCCATGTAGGTTCCAAATTTCAAGAAGGGGTTTGTCTGAGGTCTCGGAACAATCATTGGAGGCAAAAAGGGAGCTGTCCGTTCTTGTTAAGTTGTGAGACAATCTGTCTGAAAATCTGTCTTTGAACACTTTGGCCCATCTCATTAATTCAGATTTATAGAAAGCTACGTCAATGAAGAGCATGAAGGTAACGTTCATTTTGTCATTTGTTTTACAAATGGATGTGCAATACATTTATTTCTTTGTTTATTATTTTAGAATGCCTTAAGTATAAAAGAAAGCACACAGCTGTTAATGCAGTAAATACTGTTGATTTTTCCACTATTTACTCTTCATTTTGATTCCCGAGTCTCATATTCTAATCTTAAATTTGATATCTAGTCATGATGCTTTTATGTGTGAAATTATGTTGTTTGATGTCACTGAAAGATGCTATACAGATAAATTATTCTTACCATGCCTTGTAATGCACCGAGAAGGCCAAGCTGTGTACTTAGCAACACATATTAGCAGGATAATTTAATTGTTGAACTTTATCATCGCAAAGTAAATGACAAAAATGTGAAGAAAGAATTTCATCTGTCAGAAAGAGAATAAAAGAAATGTTCACAAATAGGCTGTAAGCAAGTGACTGAAATGACCTGCACTGTGGTTGTCGATGTAATAAACTGACAAATTTTGTTTGAACAGCGTGCCACTTTCATGACATTTACTCTCCTGTTTTTTGGGGGTTTTTTTTAATCAACTTCTACTGCAAAATATGAGAATAATGGATGTGTATCAAGTACTGTCTCTTTGCTGCCTCCAGCAGTGCGCGGTTCTAACAAACTCATAACACCAACCACAACTGATGAGAAAAGAAAGCTGAGTGAGTCGTCTTCTACCGTTAATGACCAATAGAACCATTCAGCTGAAAGGGGTAGAGGTCAGACTTTAGTGGCTGACAAGAAAAGAGTGGTTTGCTGCTACAGCTCTTCGGTATTTAACAAAAAAAAAGCATCATACATCATTTAATTACACAGTAGAGAAAATAGCTGTTTATTATACTAACGACTTCCTTGTGCTAGTGTCAATCCAAGATAAATAAAATCTCATTTGTAACTTATGTACCATAGAGAAATAAATGGGTGAACTGCATATTAATAAGTAAATGGCTCACTATATTTTTAATACTTTTTAATGACAAAATTTTGTATGATGACTCTTTTAAATGTGTGTTATATCTGTATGAATTACATGCAATCTTCAGACAATATTAAAAGCAGACCAGATATTTAATCTCAACTGCTCTAATAGAGTTTAGTCTTCACATCTTATCTTCATATAATGACACAGATTAATAGCGTTCTAAGAACATGTGAAACACTCCTCTGAGCTGATGCCCATGGAGCCTAAAAAACAAAATCAGCGTCTTGGAGAAACATCCTGAAAGTAAAAATTGAAACCATACTCAAATTTTGTGCAAGGACAAATAAAACTCGAATAATACTGTTGCTTAGGCTTGCACCAACTGGTAAACACAACGACTATCAGTGTGAAAGAAACAACCACACACTGATTATTTTTTTCCTGCTTTTATTAATGGATGGTGATGATGATAACCGTAAATCAGCAAAAGTGGCTCTGCTCCTTAATCTAAAACAACTGTTATTAATTAACCTTTTCCATCTGCCAGTCCTGACAAGGGCACTGTGCACTCTGCATATCTCCATATGCCCACACAATCATGCTTTGCTCGGCACACCAACATCAGTAATATTCAGCTGAATCACATTCAGGGTTCGACACAGCTACCACAGATAACCAGCTGTCATGAGGGTCCTTGTAGGTCTACCTGTCCCTCAGGACAAATCACTACCATTACTGTTATTGACATAATTTATTTTTTTTAATTGCTATTTTTGTAACTCCAGGACTGTCAGGGTTTTTATATTCATAGTGTACAACCCCTGGTACCGATTGCATTTTTAGACTTTGCTTTCAGTCAGTGTTTAATTTCAGTTTCAGACACTGTGTGAAATTTAATTTTTTCAGAACTGTATCTTGAATTCACTTAATATGTCAGTGTTTTGTTTTTATTGCAATTCATTCTTGGTTATTTTAGTTGGAAAAAGTAGTTGGAGTTAAAGGAAAATTTCTTTAGCTAATGAATCCAACCATTTACAATATGAATAAAACAAAAAAACAAACAAAACAAGGATACTGAAAACAGAGCAAAATAACTATTGATGTTGCAAAGCACTGTAGCCACATTTTGCTGTGAACCTGGCTCAGTATGGAGTCCTACGTTGCTGCAAAAAAACCATAAGATGTTATGAATGATCTGATTTAAAATAAAGTTACTTAAAATTCATTTTTCACAAATCTCACATCTCAAACACGAGAGAAAAGAAAAAACACTAGGTAGCGTTCTCTCTGTGTTTGTATCTGCACTAAAACCAGGCTCCCTTTACCAGTTTCAAATCACAAACACAAGCTGTACAACAGAACATTTGAACACCTGGATCACTTATCAGTAATTAACCTTTTACCCACTGTCTTCTAGAACGAACACAACCTATGAGCTGAAACCAAAAATAGATGGTAAACAATCCAGAAGCTTTTAAATAGACAGAGCCTAAATCCAAGATCTGTGTAAAGACATATGACATCTGACATTGAAATTCTTAGGGTCTAACCTATTGATTTTTTTAAAGACTCCACCTTAATCTAGCCAATGCAAAAAAACAAGGCTGAAATCTACTGACTGACAGATTTTTTCATATGGGACAGGGAAACCTTTCTATTGATTTGTTGCCTTATGTCTTATTAAAGTGTGTTTACAGCACAATTTGTAGACTCAGCAGTAAAATGTGTGAGAAAGGGGTCTGTCATTCAAGCTGTTATTCAGTTATATTCCAGACATTGACTCCCTTGACTTGATCTTAATATCACATATATATGCTCTTTGATCCAAGACTGTTTTTGGAGATAGACACTGGTAGGTCCATATTTCCAGCATCATGGCCCCCGAGAGCTACAATAAAATAGCTAATATAAGGCAATAAGTTTACCCCACAGCCCCAACCCTCCGTTTTAACAACAAAACCCTGTTTACCATCTTCACCTAGACCATGCTGGATAACATCTATAACCTCACCCAATATGCCGCCTTTGCAATCACAGGAGAATGGGCTGATTGGTTGCTATAAGACATCAATACTCCTTTCTACTACTACCCTTTCACGGTTTCTAAATAATAAATAAACACTGAGTGGACCAATCACTAGCTACAAACCTGGTATTAGAGGAAAGTTTGTTGTCTGGTAATGTGATAATGTAAAAAAAAATATGGTGAGAACACATGCTAAAAAGAAATAGCCTCTTCATTTCCAGACACATTACAGCAGTATGTCCATGGGCCAGTTGAATACCTCCATATCTGAACAAAAGTAGTATATAAACTAACAGTGACTCTGCTGTACTTTAGCAATATGGCTAAAATGCACCACAAATGTACTATGAAGAGCAAGTGCCTGTTTTTCCTAGCTCCTTTTTCTTGTTCCGTGATGGTTTATTGATTGTGGCTGGATTATTTTAGCAGACTTCGTTTATTTTAACAGTTCCCTGTATTTTAGATTTAGATTTTAATCCTTAAAGTAATGTGACTATTATGACTATTAAACATATATTCATTATCTAATTCTAATATGTTTGTCATGGTCTGGATGAGTGGCAGTAGTTTTCCACAGTGCTATGGTCTCCTCCTCTGGGCGGAGCCATCTTTATTCCACCCAGGATCCTCACCTGGAGTTGATTAGGCTGGCTGTATATAAGACCACCTTACATAACTAGTCTTCCCCAGATCGTCTGCTAACCTAAGTTACTTCTCTGCCTCTCATGTCCTTAGCTAATCATTGTTCTTGTTTACTTACCTAGTTATCTTGTGCTTCTAGTCGTTCCACGGAAACCCTACTCCTCCAGTCTATAATAACCACGCTCGCCTGGATGGGGAGGCGGGGAGGCAGGCAGGCAAAGCTCGAGAGCATTTAGTGCAGTGGTATCCAAACCCAGGCCGGTGTCCTAGATGTTTTAGATGTGTCCTTGATCCATCACAGCTGATATAAATGGCTAAATTACCTCCTCAACATGTCTTGAAGTTCTCCAGAGACCTGGTAATGAACTAATCATTTGATTCAGGTGTGTAGACCCAGGGTGAGATCTAAAAACTGCAGGACACCGGCCCTCGAGGCCTGGAGTTGGCCAAGGCTGATTTAATGAATGGGTCTTCTTCATTCAATCTCAGCCACGACCCATTCACCATATGCTCTCGAGCTTCGCCTCCCTGCCTCACTATCTGGAATTCCTGGATCACTCCATCTCCATACTCACTCAGACCTCATCGACCACTCTTTCCCGTCCCGTGCATCTCCACCTGCGAATTATACACATCACCTTTTTACACTATAAAACTGATAAGGCCAATTTGGCATCAACATCGGTTAACTGAAAAAGGAGTTTCCCAGTTACAAACATATACTTTGCAAGTTAATTATGCTGTACCCATGGAGATGACACCAGAGCACTTACACCACTCACAAGCTTGAGGGACCAGGAGCCAGTCAACTTGGAAGCAACAATTTATGCAGGAGGGAAAAGGCCAGAATTTGAACCCTGCAAAGGATAAATATCAGTGCAGGGGAAATTAATGCACAAGGAAACTCTAAGTTATTGTGAAATGAACTCCATAAATCAATCAGAAAGGTTAGAGGAGCTTTTAGGTGGCATTAATCCCATCAAGAGGCAGATAAGAGTGTAAGTCATAGGACGACAGCAAAAAAAAGCTTTCTCTTCACTTTCCATCTCTATCTCCTGACTGTGGCTTTGAAATGGCACACATGTGTCCTTGTTACTGTTCAAGAACTACTTTTCAGAGGAGTTTCTTTCCCTGGGATGTAACTCTTGCTCTCAGTAAATCAAGGTGTTATTTTTCCATTTTCGGTGTGGGAGCTTTGATTACAGCTGCTCAGTGACTATGTTTCTTGTTTGTGGCTATTTTTGTTGTTTGCCTCCATTTGGATCATAAAAAGTAAAATTTAACATTAGCTTTTTTTGTTCTCCATCATATGAAAAAAAAAAACAAATTATCTGATTTACTGTCGTTCCTTTAATAATTCTATATTACATAGATTCTTGATTAAACACTTGTTGGGTCTGAAGACTGTTAATTTTAGATCTACACCTTTTGGTTTTCAAAAAAAAAGCTGCAAAGCTGTGCTCAGACTGGCTCTTATATAGACGTGTTAAAAGTCAAGGTGATAACAGGAGCAAAAGTGTGCAAATTAAGAACTGGACTGAATTAATGACAGATATCAAAACAGTACACTACATAAAACTCATTTGGAAACCTGCTTCCAGTGCTTTTCTTTCACTTTCTTTCATCTCTTTCAAAGAAGAAAAAAAAAATAACATGCTGTTTCCTTGGCATATGGCATCTAAAATTTCTCAGCTAAACAAATAATACATTTTAGCTTTAGCATGCTCTTGTTACCTTATCTTTTCCTGGAAGTACTGAGGGGGAAAAGGAGAGGAAAAGAGCTTGAAAACAACACAAGCAGACACAGAGGGCTAAGCAAAGTCATTGAGTTTCTTGTAATTTTATAGCATTACAAGCACATTTTGGATTATTGAGTGAACTTACCTATTATGCCATGCTTAATCCTCTTCTACAGTTTGTCTTTTATCCGGTCATCCTCCTCTGATCCCCAACCAGATTACTGCCCCTCCCAGAGCCTGATTCTGTTGTTAGTTTCTTCCTGTTGAAAAGGAGTTTTTCTTTGCCATTGTTGCCAAGTGCTTGTTTATAGTCTGATTGCTGGGATTTTCTCTCTATTATCGTAGGGTCTTCAGCTTACAATGCAAAGTGCCTTGAGGCTACTGTTGTGATTTGGTGCTATATAATTAAAATTGAATTGAATTAAGTTGAATTGAATTTTGAGCTGCCACATCTGGAATTACCAATACATGTTGTCATGTTAAAAGTTAAAAAAAAAAAAAGAAGAAAAAAAAAAAGCTTATTTCTAGAGGCTATGAAAGCATATATCTCCTAATAACTACACGATAATTTATGAACTTAGCCTTCATTTTACTTCAGGTGCACAACAGCAATGACCACTCAGGTGTCACGTCTACGGCTGTTCAGTTCCACGTCCACAATCAAGGCATTATTCTCATTAAAGCAACAACAAAACATCAATAGTTTTTTTTCATTTATTATTAATTTTTTATTTAACCTTACAGATAGTCCCATTGAGACTCAATGTCTCATATACAAGAGAGACCTGCTCCAGACAAACAAATTAAAAATGACATATTAACAAACATATTAGCATATTAACAAAAACAGATGTGTTTATGATGCTGTTATATGGTAATTTAACTAAGCAGCAAAATGATAAATACATTGAACTTGTAAGAGTGCAAACACATTAGAACTTATCGCAAGTTTTGCATGCATTGGCCCAGTCCTTTCTCATGGGTTTGACATGAAAAATGCAATAATCAGAAGGCCACAATCTCAGTTTAGCCTGGAGCAAATCTATATCAAAGCCTGCATTTCTATTAATATATATGGGGCAGTACTTGTTACAAAGAGTGGCCTGTCTCGTTTATAAATATAAAGTCTGTGTGATGTGTGTTTGCTCTTTATTCCTGCTTTTTAATATTCTTATCAAATTGCTGTTGTGAATAGAACACCTGTTTTGCTGCCACATCTCCTTTTGATACATGAAGACATTAATTAGTTTTTTGATTAAAATACACAAACACGCACGGATGTGCACGCGAGTTATGCCAAGACAGGAAACTCAGTTATATTTAGCATTGTTTGTGGACATTTACAGAGCCACCAGAATGAAACCAAAATCTAATATATACAGGTCTAACCTTTAAAAAAAAAAAACTTTCTACTTATCTATTATTTATGCACCTCCTTCCCAATCCAGTAGAGCACAATAGTGAACAGGACAGTCTGTAACTAGAATGTTGTTTCTCCTCAGTGTCTAACAGTTATTTGCTGTACCATAGCTAAGTAAGATAAATAATTTAGCATCATTGTGCTGGACATTATAATATAGCTGATCTCTTTATACAGAAGGGATCTGGCTAGCTGTGCAGTTTCTAAGTGAGATGGATGAGGCAAAGCCTAAACTGCTGAGGGGTGAAGTGAATTAGGCTCACATTAGTGCCTACATTTTACCATAACAATCAAAATGGAAGAGAGTAGGCAAGCCATATTCATCTGCTAAAAGAGCCCACACCTTATAGCACAGACTCAGCGTAATGAAATGGATTAACATTGAATGAAACTAAGAGCAATTAAAAATTTAGATAAGACTGTCAAGGGTTATCTAATATATATGTTACCTGAAATGTATGTGTGCGCCTTTGTATGCTCATATTCTGTAGCATCTCTGTGTAATCTGGCATATAACATAGAAATGACTAATTATAATAGGTAATGTGCTTATAGCACATATTTGAAAATTCAGTTATCAGCCTTTAGATAAATAAACATCCAGTGAATATGGGAATTAATTTTCTAGCTTGCTGAAAATTGTATTGTCTCTCCAGGTATGATTATCTCTAAAATACACACAGTCATTTAGATTCATATCTATTAAAAAATTTCCCCAATTATGGAAATTAAAATTATATATATTTAGAGCACCATAAGACAAACAAAGCCTGAATCTACTTTAAAAATCATCTTTCTGTTTTATTTTATTAATCTCATACATTTCTCATATTGAAATACTACAAAATGTTCTGTTGCTTGCAAAATTACTTTTAATTGATTAAACAACAGGGATTACAGTAAGAGACAAATGACAGAAAGAGAGAGAAAGTCTTCTGACAGGCTTTCACCTTGGTATAAAATGTCAGAATGTCAAGGCTTTCTACTTGGCACTACTTGCAGGAGCCTCATTTGATACCCAATAAATGTATGACAACATTTCAGTGAAGCAGTCAGGCAAAGACCTGGGTCGCATTTTAAAAACATCTCCTGACCTTTCCGGGGTGGCAGTAATTGCTAATGCCAGACAAGGAAAGAATGTAAGTCTCTTATGAGCCGCACCATCAAGAACGGACCCGGCGACTTTGAGAGGGAAACGTATAGCAAGTCACAATTTCCAGGGGAAAAAGTAACAGCAGCCTTCACCACGCAAGTGCAACCTAATCACCCCCCAACTCTCTCAGTTGATAATAAAAATAAACTCCACATCATATCCTTTTTGAAAAGACACAGTGCTTTTAGGTCTCAGACAGAGCCAGGTTTCATTTTCTTTTCCTTACGCTCAGTGTCAAGGGGCTTAAACTTGATGGCACTATGACAACAAATCCACTCCTCCCATTTCATTTCCCCATTACTTCAACCCGTTGCTGCAACGCTGTGGCAGAGACAGATCAGAGAAGAAATTAGAGAGACATAAAGATGTCTAAAGGAGTTTTTAAAAAAACCCAAAAAAAACAGTAGAACAGAAGAAGCGGCTACACTCCAGAGCACTGTAAGGAAACTTCTTCCACTAGTGAGTGTGTCAGGAGGAATTCATCACAGGGAGTAAAAGTAAAGCTCCCTTCATATCAAGTTATTAAGTCAAAGCCTTCCTCCCAGCAGTTATCCATGCTGATAAAATGCAGTGTCTAGTTCATATCATATCTAAATAAGTAAACATCTAAAACTCTTTTTAAAATAAATCTGTTTTTGTCGTAAAACCTCTTGGGCGCAGATACACTCTCCCATGCATTCAGAAGAAGTATGTTAACGTTTTGTGAAAGAGAAAAATGGCTACGTTGTTAAACATCTGAAAGGACACTGAGTTTCACCAGCTGTGTCAATAAATTAGTCAGTAACAGATAAATCAGAGGTAAATAATAAATAGCAGTAGGTTGAAATTGAACAAAGAGTACCATGTACTTGCTGAAAGTATAATGGCATTTCCAATTAAGATCCCATCCATGAGCGCTTACAGTCATGGGTTCTCAATATCCCCCCTGGCCAACAAAGCGGGAACTTTAATCTCATCACCTGGGTCCATTGTTGATCACACTAATCACAACCGGAGGAGACATTGGATAGATGAAAATATAGTGTTTATGGGGCCTGGAACAGGACTTAGGCAGGTGTTTGGTTTTTGTGCCATCACCAGTGCCAGTGCTCACTCACTGCCCATTCGTATTACAGCCTTCAGCCAAAGAGACAGCTTGCGAGGCGCTGGCCCCTGATCCCAGCACATTAGTTTAATGCCTAGATCTGTGGACTGTTCCTGACTCCCTCTCTACCCAGGCATATTAGCCTGCCAGATAGACAGACAGACAGACAGACAGACAGACAGATTTACAAGTGCACGCACACACACTTACACACACAGAGCCTGTTGTCATTATACTGTAGTTCACAAATTAAAGTAGCATCTTTAGAAAGCTGTTTGCTTCCATTTTCTTTAGCTGCTAACTGGCATCAAATGTGAACAACTGTGTCATGTGGCAAAGATGTAATCTTTCCAGCATGTTGCTAAAATGGACAAAAATTGCTGTCGTGTGTTTGCACTGTGCATTTTTTCTCCCCTGATACATAGTGAGCTATGCACTATCAGGATTTAATCATTTGGCTCTTGTTTAAAGCACAGCATGTGGCCATAATTACCGCTATTTACAAAGAGTAAACAAGATCTATGCAAGTAGATCATTGAGTAAATACACAGCAGTGTTTGAGATGACCAATTGTACCTTAAAAATAATCCCATCCATCCTCATAGAAGCCATCAGAGGAAGACCAAGGGGGCAACTAGCAGGCCATCTGTCTATCTGTCAGCACCTAAGTGTCAGTGCTAAGGAGCCACAATCTGTTCAAGATAACCTGCCAGAGGAAGAGATCAAATAAACATCTGCATGTATATTTATACAGTATATCCAAGCCTCCACCCTAATGAGTGTTAGGCACACTGGTTGAGGATCTGGATTTGATTTCTTGCCAACATTAAAGCTTATCATCTGCTGATATCTTCTCATCTGTCTTTTTCCTGGTTTCACCTGGACTTCAAGACATGCCAACAGCTGCATAAGCCACTGGAGTAGAGATCTAGTGGTGAACATATGGGCTGTCGGTAGAATGGAGAGCCTCTTGTCAGAGATTTTTTCAATTTTCCCGACAGTTGGTGAGGCTTTTTTTTTTTTCAAAAGGTTGGCTGAAGTGTCTGTCTGTGGCAAAAAGATGAATGTAGTGGGGGAAAAGGAAATTTTTATGCGGCATTTTAATAAGCGAGCTATAAAGACAACCAAAATTGTTGCAAAGTGGCATAGTTGCTTAAAAAACATACTGTTTCATTAAGTGAAAAATACACTTTTCATATGATTACAAAGAAATTATTTTGGTAAGGGAAATAAAATCTATGGTGTCTACATACTTGCAGGAAAATATCCTCATTGAGAAATATATTTTGTGCACTCAGTAGTATTCAGCAGTCAAATAGACTGCAATCTTAATGAGACTGCCAATTAAATAAAGAGTTTGAAAAAATGAAACACTAAGGCAGGTTCAGATACGATAGATTTCTGCAGTGCACCCACACAAGCACACTTGTAAACTAAGCCTTGTCAACACTAGCCTCTACCAAAGCCCCCGCCTGTGAGGTCCAATGTGGCAAGAACAACAGTGCATTCCCATAAATTAAAAGCTTTAAATGTTTGCACAGTTTAACCTTGTGTGGGTGAGGGCTCACAGAAGAACACAGAAACAGAAACATTGAGTGTACTTGTGCGCAAGAGGTAAAGATGGCCTCTAAAACACTTCAGCCCTGCAGGTTTTGTCTCTCTTCAACACAATTTATTTTTCAGTAGTTTCAGTTCTTGCATGCTTCCTTCAGTCATTCCAGTCTCTCACCTTTCGATTACTTTGTTTTTGAAAGGAAAGTGAATGAGATTGTCTGAAATCACAGGCTTCTTACCAAAGCCATCATTTACAGAGCTTAGATTTACTGGTTGTAGATATATGAAAATTTAAACAACGTACACTGAGTATGGTGTTAATATTACTTTAATTTTTACATTTTATTCTGTTATATGTTTTGTATTGTTGTGTTGTGCATGTAGTGTTGTAATAGCAGCAAAAAAATAAAATAAAGAAAAAAATCACACAGTGTGCCATCTGCTGTTGTGTCAGTTGAGTGATGTTAATACGCTGTCCTGGGAAAACCATCCATGTGTTGAACATATTTAAATTCGTTTTTATATCATGTGTTCACACTAACGCTTCATCTATTAACAGATAGTTAAATCAGCGACTCTCTGAGGAGATGTAACATTCTTAAATACAAAAACATTTTTAAAAAACAATAAAACCACTGGCAATAGAAGTATTGATATCTCTCTTCAGAGTATGAAGTTCAGTTTTCTACAACATTTTTTGTGTCTGGTTTATTTTTTACAGCTAAACCAAGAATGCCCCTTCCCCTGATCCATCAAGGCACCGATGCTTATGGTTGAAAAGTTTACAAGACTTCCAGGCTTTTAGTTTTGTTTGAGAAGTTGCCTTTAGGGTCCTCACAAGGACAACTGGCTTCACGCACCACCTGCCAATAATGTTAACAAGGACCCACAGCCCCACACTAATGTGGCCTGTTCCAGTACTAGAGGGATTGCTAGCAGTAATGGCCATATCTTTCCCACATGGTGTCCTGCTCTCAGGAATTTTCCCTGCAGGTTGCAGTGCGGCACGGTCTTCATAAAGCCGCAGGAAACTACACTTGCAGCAGCAAATCTCCAGTATTACCAAAGCACCTGCACCTCCGCTGAAAACATCTTCCGCATGAACTAATACTGCACAATGCTTTTATACTGCCGTGTTCACAGAATACTGAGTTGATTCAGAAAGTCAGTGAAATTAGAGTAAAAAAAAACATTTTTTTTTTAAATATGAGCCATCAGCATTATGTGTCTGTGACCTTTCAGCCTGATTATACACATTTAGAGATAGATGACAAGGAAAAACAGAACATGCAACATGGTTGTAACGTAACATTTTTGAACCACAACAACTGACTTGTGCATTAGTTGTATCATTTCATGGTGCTCAGGCGATTCAAGCACAGTCATTTCTCTTCCCAAGCTGGTATGGCATGCATAATAAAGAGGTGGCGAAATCATTTGTCAGGCTTTGATGGAAGTTGTTTAGTACCCCGGGGATGTGTTTTTCACTTTCGCAGGCTATGATGAGGCAAAGGTTTTGTTTGTTCACTTGACTCAAAAGGCCCCAACATTTAATGCTTTGAACGAAATTATTATCAAACCGTTCTCTGGACATAGGCTTCCTTCACATCAGAGCTTATCGGTTTTAATAGCTATGTGTGCTGTAATCATGGTGCCAACATGGTCCCTAGGCTCAGGGCCTATTACACTCTGTAAAATATTAATGACTCTCCAGTAAAAACCATTTAAAGCAACTCCCATAAGACATGGGAACCCAAAACATCTTCCCCCCCTTTGAGCACACTTAGAGAGCTCAGCTATCTAAATGTGCCCTCCTTTCTAAGCACTAAACAATAACCTTGGAAAGAGCATTCCATGGTGTTCTAAAAACACAGGTATTGACAAAAAGCAAAGTTCCTGTGATCATTTTAAGAGGAAGATACCTACAAAAGATTGGAAAATGTTATGTTACGAGGTCTCTTATTTCCAGACTTCTGAATCCAGGAGTCTGCATTCAATTCTGCCCATACTTAAAATTGCATCATTAGGGGATAAATGGGCTTTTACATTGTCTTTGTTGATCTATTCAGTTTGTTTACGCTCCAGCCAGCTGTAACAGGTTCTTTGCATGAACCGCTGAGAGAACCTAGACAGCTATTCTAGGGCTGGTGCAGAACACTTAGCTTGGGCTATGGTCCAGACATCATGTTAAGATCCTCCTTTTACTAAAGAACTGAGTGTGATATCTTTCCAAAGGTGCTGATTATAGATCATCAGTCGATCAGCAGTCGATCCATTAGCACATTTATAGACTTCCATCTTCCATCTTGTGGAAAAACAGCCAGACTGAATGAACAAATAATAGATTTGAGAATAATAATAGTAACTCAAAAGCTGAAGGTTGGAATGAGTGAGTCTGAGGGACATGAGCTGTCGAAAGCTCATTCATAGTGAAAAATAAAACATATTGAAAAATCAGAAAACATCTTGTCCTGATTATTTTTACATTGGTTGAAAATGTAAATCCTAAGTTTGCATTAATCAAAATGAGCACAAAACAAGCAGATGATGCTACCGGAAGCAGATGGCTTGACGTTCTACAGCCACTTAAATCATAAAACAGTTTCTATCTCGTTTTATCATTAAGAACACTGGAGGCTAGACATTTATTATACAGACAAGTGTACGTGTGCTGTAATGTGCCATAAACATGTCAGAAGGGCGCAATCTTCAATATGGCAGTGGTAATAACCCATAACATAGGCTAGGTAGCAGGAAAAGAGGACCTGCTAATGGGACTATTATCTGAGAAACATCAGGCTCCTGTAAAGTCCTGTGTGGTGCAGGGAGACCATACCCACACACTGTATTCACACATAGCTGATTACAGAGAATTGGGCCAAACTCTCTGTGCAATCATTCAACTTTGGACCTGTGAGAGCCTTTAAACTGTGTTGTAATTACAAATTATTTGTTCTCATTAATTTGGGCTTTTGTGTTCCATTAGCTTGTTGTTATGCTGGTTGCAGTGAACTGAAAATGTTATTAAGCTAATAATGTTTGCTTTGTCTTGTGTGGGCTGAACTGGGTGCTGCTAGAGTGCATATCATCCCTTCTCTTCCATTTATTCCCAGGAGCTGTTTGCTTATTGTAATTGGAGACGGGAGAGTTTTTTCCCCCCTTCATGGCTACTTCAGTTCCCTAATCCATACTGACATGGTGTCTTCAGGAGATGGGCAGAATGTTAACCTGCAGAGCTGCTGTGCCCCCTCATTATAGAGTGGCAGGGACCAATGGACAGAGGCAGGCGTAGTGACTCCTTCCTCCCACGTAAATAGTCATGTGACCACTTGTCTTTAAATCACTGTAGCACTCCAGATGAACTAAACCTCATGACACACGTTTAGGTGCTGACTGTACTTGCTGAGATATAATGTTTCTGTTATCTTCTTTCAGTGTTATTTACTGACACAAAAGTAAACACTAGTCTAGATGTTTTAGTCTAGATCACTTTTTTTGCATTTATTGTTTCAAAGCGATGTGACTGTGAGAAATTAATCCTGAAACAAAGTGTAGGATTTGCTTTTGCTTCTGTGCCATGCTTTACTATAATATTGCCATGAAATCATGAACAACATTTCCTCAATCTAATTTTCTACCGATATGACTTTAACTTCATCAGGTTTAAGCCTATCACATGGCAATAATTACTGAGGGTAGGTGTAACCATTAAACTAATCATTTACACAGCTAGATATTTTTAAATGGTTTGTAATTAAGAAATTGCAAGGTCCAAAATAAAGTATTTGGAGTAAGAGAAAGTCTCACTCTGTGCTACAGTAGAAGCACTTGGTTATAATGTGAAAACAGTTATTATTAGTCATTATATATTTTTGCACTGTTCTAATTCACCTTTACCAGACCATTTAAAAATCAAAACACAATTACAAGTGCAATGAATCACCTGTTTTCCTGTTCTTTGCTTAGAAAAATATTATTTTATCCTTTTTAACTTTGGTTTTTAGAGGGATTTTGAACATTTTTTTGGGCAGTACATTTGAGTTTCTTTGTAAAAACAGACAAAATAAACATGGGCACATGCGTGCTTGTTTGAACTGAATTCTCCTCATTATAAAATACTCAAGCTAATGTCAAAACTTTTGGGCCATGTCAATTTAATTGGTGCTACTAAGCGTCATCTGATTTGCATGACAGAACAATATCCAAGAACCTTGAAGTGGGAAGAAGACAAACAACAACCTCAGTGACTAACATTTGCTAATTTTAGCAGTATAGGAACTTTGCGCATTCTTGGCTTTGTTACAATGATTATTTTCTCCATTTGACTCCACACAAGACAGCAGCGCCAGCGTCTTGTGAGCAGTGACATGTTAATCGCTTGGTTTGGCTTCACTCTCCTTCACATTGCGATTCTGGAATAATGATTTATTCTCCAACCTTTCCCATCAATGCAAGCAATGCTGCTTTCAGACAGTGAGCATTTACTATCGTGGATGCTGCCTGGAAGCTTTTCTCTCTGTTTTGAACAGCGGCAGCAGCAGGATGCCATGCCACAGCAGTGGCATGCAACTAACTTCATCTTAACAGCATGCACACCCCAGGCTGCTGCTCGTCACTGTTCAGACATAGTGAGTTGTTGCTTAAAATCAGGGATATGGTTAGCCATATGACACAATAAACTTATATGGACCGCCCTATTAACAAACTATAGAATTTGTTTACTGCCCCATATTATATGCAGATGTTCACTCCATTATGGACTTTTTCATTGTTCTGCTCATTCTCTGCTGTTGAATAACCTCTTCCTGTATCCTTTCCCACACTGTATTTTCTGTGGATCCTATGGAAAAAAAAATATCATGACTTTCTATTGAAGTAGCAACAGTTTTTTGCCACTGACAACAGTAGACAGTGCCAGACACTGAAAGTGCAAAAGCACTTAACTGCTTGAAAAATCTACTTTTCTAAACCATATTTCTCATTTCAGGCTGTCATGGTTTTGGTATCTATGTCCACACCAGCTGATTGATGCAAACCTTTGCTTTTAAATCCCATGCCCGGGCTACTTAAACCATCTCTGTTCTCACCTTGTTCCTCCCTTTTCTACAGTCTCACAGTGGAGCGGAGGGAGCCAATTTCCCATCAGTCTGTTAAAGCTAGATTTGCATTAATGAGGCCTGCAGTGTTAAGCCTGAGGGGTGACTTTTGGTCAATTCACCAGCTGCTGCAAAGTAAGCCACAAACTTTTACTGACACAAGCATTTAGCCAGACCAAGCACTCAGAAGAAGGATATGAAGTAAAGGGCACATGAAGTAAAAAATCCTAATGTCAGACATTTATACTTTGCAATTTTACGTTGAGAAGGAAAGCATGTAGCACATTTTAACTGATTTTTGTGTTTCTTAAATAAATCCTGTAAGATTTAACTTTTTTCATTCCCTTTAAAAAAAATACAATTAAAAGTCCCCCTATATACCTAATTGGTGAGTCAAATTTTCTTTTTGTCAGCTGGATAGCAATAACAGCAAGGTCACATGCTGAGCCGCACTTGTGATGTGTCACTAGTAGTGAAAATGCAAGCTTGTTCCTCTATTATTGGTCTAAAAAGGCAATGAACATGACATTTACTGACCTATTCTGTAGAATGAGCTTGAACAACAGATTGAACTCAGCCTGCAGACTGTTATAGTTCACAAATGTAGTGCTTTATTTGAACTGGAAAGAAAAAACAGTTGCCTCTTAACATAATCAAGCTACTGACTACATTCCACCTAATCTTGAAAAACCATTGCCATGAGACAGGGATTAATTGAAAGCTCGTTGGATATATTTAAACAGTGAGTATTCAACTATCTATTTTACATTTATGCACATGCTAGGACATCCCTTGAAATACCTGCTGATTTGAAGAGTTGATACTGCTGCATTTTTAACAAATTCAGTCATTGAAACCAGGTCTTTGGAGTCATATATCGAGACGGGACTAAATGACTTGTATTTTGTTTATTTGTAACAAACAGCTCCCAAGCCAAAAAGGCTATTGGATAACAAGAGCTCATACTTAATGATGAAGGCCCAGATAGCTACCTGCGGTAGTTTCTACTTCTAACAAAAACTGACACAAAATAAGTAACTGTGACTGTCATTTTGCTGTTTCACATTGATGGAAAAACATAATCGATTTTGTACAATTTCAAAATGATTCTGGATCTTGAATTTGTAGAAAATGTTTTTGTTGAGGTCTATCTGCACGGGGCATCATTATTCCTCGCCACATGCATTTCCCTCCAGAACCTTCTGGTGATCAATCCACAATCATGTTATTATTATGGACCTATTTTGAACAATGGAACTAAGATTGAAGCTCCAGTGACTTGTTGAATGAAACCCTAATGGATAGCTGTGGGAAACTGCCACATAGACTGATTAATTAGTCCATCACTATGAGCTCTAAAGCCTCTCCTTTCCATCTCATTAGAACAAAAGCCCCCACATCTTAGCTACAATACTTATTATCCTTTCAGAGTAGTGAAAAGTGATATTCTCTGCATGTACAATTGCCTGATGATAAGGTTTAGTGTAGCATGTTGCTGCCATGGATGGAGATGACATTTTGCTCTTCTTCCTGCTGCACATCCCACAGTTATATTTTCACTCAATTTCAGTCCCTCCTGATTATTTGTCATCTCTTATTGTACCAGTGAGAGGGCTGGAAGCTGACCAGGTGTGAAAGGCCAATGGGTCTCAACAGCATGAGGCAATGATGACAGTCAAATGGACTTTCATTTGTATGAAGTGACCACATAAATGGCCAAACAAAAACAAACACCCTCATACGCTTATAACAGAAGAACTCTACTGTGCAATTTGTAACATGATAGGAATCCCAATAAGTGCTTTTATTATCACTGTCTAGCCAATCAAATGACTGTTTTCATTGTGCAAACACAATGTAGTGTAAATGGCTGTTATGTGAAATTTCTTCAATTCACAGAAGCAGAGTTTGAATATATATAAAGGCATATAAAGAAATGACCGCTTGATTAATAATTTGGCACTGGAGGTTCAAAATCTCCAGTTATGTCTGCATGTTCACAGTTAAATTGACCCTTTCAGAGAGTACTAAGACAAAGTATTATTTTACTGGTGGAGCACTCATCTCACTGACATGCTCATGCATAAACAGTACAATTTATCTAACCTATGTGTATGTGTAATTTCCTTCCTTCCACTCTCTTGAGGATCAAAAATAAATAACGTTCTTCCTTTCTGTGTCAATGAGCATTTAATGGGATGCAGATAGGCAGGCTGTGACAGTAAAATACTATGCTGGAGAGCCGGAATGATGCCAGACTGGACCAGAAACATCTGTTCACATTATTAATGAATCAATTATATGTCACACATGTGCCAGGCCTGCAGGGGTGGAGGGGGAGGTGAGAGAAACTGAGTCTGAATATGCAGAGGATTCGGGCTCCCCACAGGGGCATGGGTTTCAGTTAGAGCCTTTACTCATGTTTCTCTCAATGATTCAACTAGTCAGGGCTATAAGACAGTAAAAATAAAACTAAAGAACTCTTAAGCATACAATGGAAATTGTGTAGAAATTACTATGACTAGAGAGAAAAGATTAAAAAAAAAAACAAAAAAAAAACATAACAAGCACATAAACAATTT
>VUQG01012034.1:22186-41235 GCA_015106755.1 Etia nguti
AAAAAAAAAGGGGAATAAAAAAAAAAAAAAAAACAAGAAAAAAAAGAATAAAAAAAAAAACAAAAAAAAAACATAACAAGCACATAAACAATTTCATTTCAGTATTCAAAGAAGAGTAAAAGAAAAAGTTCCTAAATTCTCAGAAAAATAATACATCTGGCCTCACTGTATTACCTGTATTATCTTCATGTTTGAAAAATATGGGCTGCTACCTCCCCAGTCTGTCATGTCTGCAGGCGCCCACACACATAATTGTACATCAACAGTGAGACAGGTAATACTTACTGTTTACCCACTCCATGTGATTCATCATGCAAGCTACATGCGGGGATGCTGTCAGTGACTATTTACATCATTAGAAAAGAGGTGAGGCCACATCCTCAATACTAAACATGGTGGCCACTGACTCTTAATGGGCTCCAGCATGTTTCATACCCCCCTAGAGAAAGAGGCTTGCCAGGGCAAATGAACTGTACATCGCAGTGCTCTCTAGGGCAGCAGCCGGTGAGGGAAAAAAAAAAAGGGAAAAAATGTAAGCAAGGACCACATGTTTCTACTTTTGTGAAAATAGCTGTATTTTTTTAAAAAAATGTCATTTAGAGTTTTTAACAATGCAATTATACATTTATATTGTTCATGACAATTGTGTTTTTTTGTTTGTTTGTTTGTTTAGATATTATGTATATTCAGTTGACTCTGGGTTTGTTTGTCTGCTTGCAGCAGATGTTTTTCTGGGGCAGCTGCGCAAAACTGTCATAAGTGTTAAATGAACTCTGATGGGATTTAGCTAGCATAAACATCAATGAGATGATGATTTTACACTCTCATATCAACGTTTAAGAAACAATCCAAAAAATAAGATACAAATTACAGTGAAAAAAAATAAAATGTAGAAAGTAAAGATCCATTTACAATTCTGATGAGTAGGTGGAACGCTGCAATGTCATCAGCAAGTAAGAGACAACCCTCTCACGGAGTTTAGCTGTCTCCCTGGATTCACTTTCTATGATTTTGTTCCATTTTAAAATGCTGCTCTTTCACAAATGTCACAAGTAGTTAGGTTCACCGGTGGAAAGCCTAGACTGGCCTCATGCTTGTTTGAAAGTTTTCTCAATAAAGGGGCTTTTATTAAATTTAGTGAGTATTTTATATTCATCATAATTAGTATTCCTGTGTTTTTTACATTATCAGGATTGTATTGATAGATAAATGGTTTCCTGTCTCTATATATAATATATTTCAGGAAATCAGGAGTCTTGACACATGGAACGCAGTATACCATCACTTCTATTACATCATTTTAATAAATGGATTTCTACTTACGTGGTATTTGTTGGACTAAATTTAGCAACTCTTACACGCCCCTCCACTTCCAGCAGATTAATGTGGGAACTACTGAGTTTTCTAACTTCTAAAATACCTTTGACACTGCAGAACAGAAAAGAAATCAAATCGAACAAAGGTCAGGTCTTTCAAACCGCTTTTACCTCGCCCGAGTTCTGGATCGCTCAGCGCTTTTTCACAAAAGAACTGTCTTTTTACATTAAAATGAGTGACCCTCCTCTGTCATGCAAAGTTCCACACAGACCTATATTTTTGTTGATGCGCTTAGCGGTGCTTTAGGCAAAATGACAACTTGCTTTTTGACCAGAGCTGATGGCTTTTTTTCCCATTTTTGTTGAGACACAGGGGGAAAAAAATTACTTCCAATTCAGTACCCATTTGTTGCCCTTCCAGTGATGTGTGACCCTGTTTTATTTGATTTCATTTGTTCACTTTCATCACTGTTATTCACTTTGATTTACTGGAATGGCCATGCAGAGGAGTTAGACATCAATTTGAGATGGCACTGAGAAACCCCAGTCATCATCTACTTATCTAGTTACTTCCTTTTATTCAGAGAAATAAAGATTTAGAGAATCTCTCAGTATATTGGAGAAAAGCCTGGTTTTGATTATATTGTTTCAAATTGTTTTTAATCTGAATTGACTATAATTATATGTTTTGTAGCACTTATGAAGCAATTTTATACACATGGCTTATAAAGATTGTATTAAAGTGGTCATTATTCCATATATCCATCCCGCTTTAGAATGACCGAAGTGCTGCCAAGTAATCAGTCACTGTGACATTGTGATTAACAGCTGAGGCAGTTAGGGGGCAGAGGGCAGGACAGCTGGCATGGTCCACTGACCATCCAGCTAACAAGCACAGGGAATAATTTGTAATTTAACTTACCTTATAGGTTCTCTCTCTGCCCTTCACACTGAGAGCCCTCTGAAAACAAGGTGGAATTGTAGCTCATGTACTCTTACTCCTCATCAAGCAATTACTGACTGGCTCATCACCAAAGGAAAGGGGATTAGGCATGGAGGTAAAGCGAACCAGAGGGGAAGGGCACATAGAAACAGTGAATATCAGTGAATATCAGTGTATCTAATTTTTGCCTTTGAGAAAACGTGGTTCTCTCACTGTAGTCTAATTTCTCATCCCCCCAAATTAATCCTCAGAGAGCTGTCATATAATAATTACAAATCCCACTGATAATTATAATAGCCACACTAATCCCGTTAGTATAAAGAAAGCTGATGTAATGTGGAAGTATTTTGACGATTCTCAACTTGCACATGATCAACTAGTAACCAAAGAGAGCTCCCACTCTTTTCAGCTGGTTTAAGTTTGTTGGAAATGTACTTCTTCTCTCCACTCCTCTTTTTAGGGTTTGCCACAGCAGATCATCTGTCTCAATCTCATGCTATACACCAATGACCATAAACATACATCAAAGCTTTACCAGGACTGTTTGAAGTCCAGAAAGAAGCAAGGAGCACTGACCTGTGTGGTTTCTACCTACACAAACATGAGACTCTATATAACTTTGAAA
Source organism: Etia nguti (assembly GCA_015106755.1). Taxonomy (NCBI): domain Eukaryota; kingdom Metazoa; phylum Chordata; class Actinopteri; order Cichliformes; family Cichlidae; genus Etia; species Etia nguti. The sequence continues at coordinate 25,071 of VUQG01012034.1, forward strand.
ATAGACAAGAAAGTGCCATAAAATAGTACTGGAATATGTATAAAGTTTTCTTATTTGTAGTCATTATGACCACACACACAAAAAAATATTGATTTTCAATAAATACAGTAAATTCTACAACCTTTGGTCAATGAGCAATTAAATCTAATAGGGAGATTGATGCATATTACTACTGAATGTGTTAATGTTTCATGTCCTCCAGCCTGGTGTTGCTTCCAGTGACAGCATAAATAATGAGATCTCACAGGCACTTACACACACATCCTTTTTTTCTTCTCATCCATGTCATACGTTCATGGTGTAGACATAAAGTGGTGGTTGTGGTACTTCAACATCTTAGCTAGTTACAGAAGAGGAAGTATAACTACTTTTTCAAACAGCTCAGCAAATATCACACAAACTATCACGTGTATTTTGTTACAAAGTGTGTCTGTGAGATAAATATACAGTTGCTGGATTTTCCTGGGAATAAAAATAGCATTAATGTGTGACACTGATAAATAAATAAAAAATAGAGAAAGATGTAAGAACGAGATGACAGCAGAGGAAGATGGGAGATTATTTTTACATGTAAGGACTGCTCAGCAAATGAAATTTTGTAGACTGGAAATTTAAACCTTACATGCAGTACACATACTAGATCTGTATGTATTTTACAAATATTAGCTCTCCACATACATCTATACTATCTATGCGTTAATGCATGCACAGCAATCCCGGTAAGGAAATTCCAAAAAGCTTACACTGTTTACTCATGAAATTGAGCTCCTATTGTTAGTCAGTGATACTTGTTTCATTCATTATTCAACTGTGCTGTTTATAAAACTGGGGAAACCCACAGTCAGCTGAGACTGAAGACATCACTTGGATGAAAAATCTCTTCCACTGAAAATGCTGCGTCCAAATGAACAGAATCAGCTTCTTGGGATCTATACAAGGTGTTTTGCTGAATTATGTTTTTGTGAAATAAACTGAAGTATACTAACTTTGTGCTATTCAAAGGCTGCATGACAATACCATAATGTATGTCACACAGATTAGTTTGCAGTATTGCGATAGTTTACAGTTTACAGTGATATACCATGCTGGACTGATTACATCTATGGTTCATTACATCAAGGATGGCAAGCATCAACTTATATTTAAGGTGATGATGCTAAGTTTCTTGCATTGAATTTTACTTTTTATTCCTTCTTTAGTGTCTAGTAGTTGGAAATCAGCCATAGACCTCATTTAATATCTACTTGTATCTTGCTGAATTTGATTAGCTGAATCAACAAAGAGCAGTACATCGATATCTCTTCAGACTACTACAGCCCCTCGTAGGGTTCCACCATCTACTACTATTTAGTGAGGGATGATGTTACCAAGTCTGCAATGCATATGACTAAAATGTATTTGTAATGGATCTAGAAAGGAAAGAAATGAAAAAAAAAGCATCCAATCATTTATCCCTAAAAGTCGAATACTGTTTGTGGTTGTGCAAATGCTTAAAAGATGAAAGATAACACATTAAGGTAGATCATTAGTTTTATCAAAAAGTACTCCCACTGTTTATCAGAAAAATTGACCACAAATGTCTTGTGATTAGGACAATAAACAAGCTGTATAATTTAGACCGCAATGAGAACAATTCATACCAGTGGAGGGAACCTTAATGTTTAGTACTTTAAAAGGCAGGGGGCTCAAATGCAAGTTATTAGAGAGATGCTGAGCTGGGATCCATGAGAGTAGAAAACCTAGAACTTTTTCTTTCAGACTCAGTGATAAAATTCAGAATTTAAGTCCCTAAAGTTAGTGGAAAATGTAACCATTTAACCTGACAAGGAATTTCTTTATTGTGTTAAAAAATACTCACAAAAAAGTAACGCATTTGTCCTATTTCTATCAAGCAAAGAAAACATTCTTCCCCAGTGGATAGCGTGTCATCGCTAGCAGAACAGTCTTGTCACTGATGCAGAGGGACATATGACCCCCACACCCGCATCTCAGACCAAGCTGATCCGACTGTACCAGATGGGAGTGACTTTGCCCCGCCCTTCTCTCTAGGCCCTGTCACACACAGCTGCTGGACAAAGCATCAGAAAGAGCGGGGCCAAGCTGGTGAGACCACAGGATAATCAGACGTAGGGAGATAGGCCACCAGAGAGCGAAGTAAGACTCTGACCCCTACTGTTTATCTCCATCACCCTTCTCTTCCTTGGTCCTTACTCCACACTCCATAAATGATTTTAATTCTTAGGCACCAGAACTCTGCTGGGAGTGCTGAGGTGTCTGACATCCCTCAGGCTGTTCAAAGGTCGCTTGTGTAGCCTCCTACCCAGCGCCAAGGCTGTGAAAATAATATGCACAAACTTGGAGACATTTTTGTTCTGTTTCACTTTTTTGGTTTCATTTTCTCTCCAAGTTTCAGACTAGCACATGTAGAGTACTAGACAGTGGATAAGGTTGAACTCTTCCTAACTCTAAAGCAAGGGAGTTCATTTGTAGACTCAAGAGTCCTGTGCCCTGCAAGGCAGCAAAAGTAATTTCAGCTCCAAGCTTAATAACATTTTGGCTCCTCTAATTCATTTTTTATACACCCCCCTATTCTGATAAATATTAACAAATGAATCAGAGTTAATGCTTCAAATTAAGTGTCTGTGACCAGTCATCATTAATAAGTTCTATGAGGTTTCTATCTTGGAAGCTCATTACAGTATTGTTCATAATTTATTACTGTTGACTCCCTAATGGCTTCTTAAAGGACTATTACACAAGCAATTTTTTTTTCTATAATTGCCACAAGTCAATCCACTTAAGAGGCTGGAGTGCCAAGAAAATTTTTAGAAATCCATTCAAGACTCGGTTCCTATAGAAAAAAATTAAAACAATAAATTATTTTAAAAATTACAGTAATTGAACTAGACGCTGTATGCAGCCAGCAAAGAAGAGAAGTGGAAAAATAGGCAGGGAAAGAACACAGAGATTGCTCATACATCTTGAAAATTAATAGCATCTAGAGATGCCCTGATAAAGCTCATTTTACTTAATATGAGATTTTTTTTTATTTAAAAGTAGTACTTTTAAATAAATTGTAAAATCTTAGTGCTGTCTTCTGTCCCTCCATAGCTAAGTGGTGTACATGTTTGCCTAATGAGCAAAAGAGCCCTGGCTTGATCCCAGGAAGAGATTCAGATTTCTTGAAGGTTGCATCAGGTCAGGAAGGGCATCCGGTGTAAAAATGTGCCAAGTCAGATAAGGGCACAGCCAAAGTAGCTTTGTCTACTCTTAGTATTGTATAATATCACCAGAAGTACAGTGTTTGCCATTTCTGCTGATAGCAATTTAAACATTTTTACTTCAAACTAGTACGTCTGGACAACATAAGTATAATTTATGTCTAAGTGTATTTGAAGAAAAAAGCTGAAAAGGCTTAGCAATCCACCAATCAAAAACTGAATTGCAGGTTGGTTATGAAAACTAACGTCACTCAAATCAGATTGTGATTTAAAAATATATATTTCTATTTAAGCCTGAACCTGCAGTCCTGTTTTCAAAGAGACAGATCATCCTGGATGTTTCAAAGCAGGATTATAAAGACATGCTGCAGAGAAAATCCAGTCTGTCCTGCTTTAGCCTTTGTCTGTCAACCTAGGAGAACTAGATCAAGTAGGGATGCGAAGGTGAACGTTTGCCCTTGCCTTCCCCATCAGGGAAAGAGGACGCCTTAGATAATGAGAGGGGATAAATGGCTTAGTGGAGCCAACCCCAAACTGAACAAATGACTGTTCAGTTTGTTTGCAGAGAGCTTTTTACATAATAAAGCACAGAGAGGAGATCTATGCTCCTTTTGTGAAATAGATAGAATTTGAATGATATTATTCATCCGGGGATATCTTTTCAGAATACCCCAAACCTTTATTGAATATTTTTGTTTTTATTTTGTTTAATTCTATTCATTATGAAACAGTACAACTCTAAATGGTAATTTTCATGGTTTTCACATGAGTGACATCATCGCGGTCTGTAGCCATAAAAGCAGTGTGCAGCCATATTACTGGCTTTGTGGGACAGTACTTCTTAGATCTTTTAGCTAGTTGCCCTATTTAAAATCACAATGCTCATGCTGGTATTTAGCAAATTAGGATTTTTGGCCAAAATAAATTCTAAACTGCTTGTTAACTCTGTTAATCTGTAATACATCCTCTCTTTCTTTGCAGTCAGATGGTGAATATTTTTGTTGCATGGGTTTGATTATTGACTATTCACATATTCAACAACCCTCAATCAGTCATTTCCATGGATCTCTATAATGATCACCAGGAGGCAGAAAGAAAAATGTTTGGGCAGGAATAAAAATTGCTGCAGTCAGCACCCATGAAATCCCATAACATATTAGAGACAGCAAATATAGATTACATTTGGCTAAGAGAATTTTCATTTTTACACGTGTTTGTCAAAGAACTCCCCCACAGACACAGTGTTGCTGAGTTTCAGAACCTGGGCATCTCTATACATTATCTGACTCTTGCTATTTATAATTAACAAGGTTTGCCCATCCCTTTCCACAAGAAAGACTAACTGTAGGGTAAACAATGATGTGAGTGGAGGCAACAGTCTTTATAGGTTGCCAGAGATTTCAGGCACAGCTACCTCAGATTCTGACAACATAACTGATGAGCAGCAACCCAGTGCACTCAGACTAGTTTGTCATAAGTGACATCTTCATTTTGCCATCAATTCCTTAAAGAATAATGTGATGTCCTTAACTAAGACATTTGAAGCATTGCTCAAGCATGCCGGCTCAGAGCAGATTCCACTGCTTACTCTATCCTGTAAGCTTCGGGCCTGAATTAGAAAATGACTCCACATGGGCTTCTCAGGGGAGAAGCAGATACTCAGGTCTGTCCTTGTTTAGAGACTTCCCATCCGCATAATGACTTTAGATTATTATTTTCATCTTTTTCACAGCCAGAGAAGGGACTGTGATTGAATCCAAATCAGTCTGTCAGATGGCTAAGCTAGAAAAGCCAATTGTATTTTAGCATCACACAGAGGAGAGCTGCATTCACTTACCAGGCAAATCAGAACCTTCAGGAGATTATAAATTGGAGAGAGCAATTGAGTCTGTAGCAAGATTTCCATTTGGTTTCAGTTTAATTAGATCTCTAGCCTCTGATTGACTTTCTAATTTTTCCATTAACAATCAACATTAGCTTTTTTTTCCAGGACCACATTGCATCGCTTGCATTGTTTGCTTATCTGCTCAAATGAGAAAGGATACAGCCATAGCTGCAATGAGTGAAACAGGAAAACATCTGATAATCTTTCAGTTTCTTTAGGGTAATTATCAGTCACTTTGACAGTATGACATGATTTATTAAATATATATTTTGGAGAGTCATGTGGGCCATGCACCACTTGCCAGCCATACATCAGTCATGAGCTCTTTTCGGCCGCCTGAATGCATTGCTTATTGTGGTGTAAACGCTGTCTCTCAGTTAGCATCTCAGAAGTCATTAACACATGTTAATTAACTCATGACTATGGAACAGAAAGATTTTGATCATTAGCTTTCTGAGAGTATAAATACGGGCAATTCTAAAGCATCTGTTGAAGACCCATTTAATTTAATCTTCGAACAACTCCAGTAAGAATCTGTTGGAAATTCTGACACAAAGACAAATTGATCTACTGAGATAAAGTTAGACCTCAGCTGTACAAAAGCCTCCACCTGGGCCAGAAGAGCCTCCTCCAGTTGAGTCAGCTGGAGCAGGGCACCTCCTATGGGACTGGAGGGCCAATTACACCACATAATAATTCATTGCAAGCCGGTAATGAAGTCCCCATCCTCATCAGATCCAATTAGAAAGAATGGATATTTGAAAGGGGAACAAAATGAAGAGGGAGGGGAAGAGAAACAGAGGAAATGGAAGTGGATAAAGAGTTCAAAGATATTTAGGATGACTGTGGAGAGAATTCCTCATCCCTGTGTCAGGATGCTCACGTGAGTTTCCCATTAAAAAAGATTGTAATTGATGTTTTCTTGAAACACTAACTTCAACTTCAAATTACTTTGAGTTTGTGGCAAAAAACGTAGCACGTTAATTACATGAGAAACATGTCATCTGTCCAAATCCCACCAAAAAGGAAAAGAATAGAAGGAAAGAAAAGAAAGAAACACTGTTTAAGCTAAACCAAAAGTATTTCTTATACTAGTTACTAGCTGTGGGAAATGTTGCTGGTTCACAGGGTAATGAAGGCACAGTATAATATTTCTTCTGATGGGGTGTTGCTGTCTCTTTGTGGCAAGCCACCCACAGGGAGTAATACATGCTTAACAACCCCCCACAAAGCTGGTCGGATGGCACAGGGAGGGAAAGGAAGAATAATTCTAATTAGATTGCTGAGCACTTGGGGTGATTTCAGGGCTGTTGACAGAAAAGACTTTACTGTGCTACATTCAAGGACATACAAATGGATTATGATCTCAGTGTGGACAAAACCATGCTAATACAGGGCAGAAGTGGAGCTGGGATGTATGAGTTAAAAGGAGGGAAGAAGATAAATCCCTCATTAGTCTGTTTGCATTTTGCTGGCCTGTGTTTGGTGAAGGTTTCAGCCCCACAGGGATTGAGGCGTTGGGGAGCAGACACAGGTGGTGTGATATCCCCAGGGAGCAGCAAATTCTGAAATAGCCCAATTTAAATATTTTGGCTATAATAGTTATGCCAATAATCATCCCGAAGTCACTAGGTCAGTCTAATCAACCCTTGGGGATAATATGCCTGTGCTCACAAGAAGCCAAAGGCAGTTTTCTCCACACAGATAATGTGCCGGGGCTTTCACATCATTTTGAGATAAGATAAGTTACCTTCATGTATTAAGTTAATAACTAGGAGGAACAGAACAAGGTCTATCTGATGTAAGCGTGGCCCCTGACGACACAAACTTTTTCTAAAACTTAGTTTGACTTCTTTCAGCTTCAGCCAAGTTGTTAGTGCATCTCATTTTTCTTATTCCATTTTTTTCTTTGTCCTCCATCCTCCACTTGACCTGGAAATCAATCTAGACCACCATCATTGAGGACATCCAAGTTTTCTTAATGCTATTCAGAGGAGTAAGTAAAAGATGCAAGCAAGGGCACTGAGAAGACATTGGCGAAATTATATACAAAGCAACTGTTGTCTCCCAGAATGAATCACAAACATGACTTGAATAAAAAATGTACTATTTTGTATTTATTTTGTATGTTGAACCTTAATCTTAAAAGAAAAATAAGCATCATATTATTGATTACTTTAAGTCCCATTTTGTTATTTTACAGAGTTCCCAAGCAGCTTCCAATAGATTACCACACTTGGTCTAGGTTGGTTTGTTGTCAAGTAGTATATACAGAGGAAAACTGGATTTGCAAGTAGAAACAATATAAAACTTATACCAGTTCATCAAATACTTTCTCAATTTCAACGACTTAGATTTCCTTCAGGGGCCAATTTAAGGCCTGCTTCATTTAGAAAGCGATATTGCACAGCATTATTCATATACAGTAATTATATTGGAGCACTATAACATGACAGTAATTTGGGGAGGAGTGATGGTGATGTGTCCCAGTCATATCATTCTCAACAAACATATTCCCAGTTGGTCTAGTTAGAAGCAGGAAAACTGCCTTGAAGTAGTTACCTCATTGCAAATAACAGTAATAAGGTGGTGGAGATAAATAACTGTAGTGGCACAAAGGGTTCTAACTGTAAACAAAGCCATTTATTACAGTAATGTTTCTATGTGGGATTGCCACACAAGCAGTGAGAATGCCCAAGTTGAGGTTATTAAAGGGTGAATATTGATCCTCCACTATGGCCGGTAATCGATGAGAAATTATTTGCACCATTTGGTTTACGTACTGGACACTGTGTCATTTTTAATCTTTTGCAGATTGTGGGTTATATGTTTAGTATTACATTCATTTCTCCTTGAGCTCTCTTTTTAAATAAATTATTGCATCACGACTGCTGAAACAGTGTGGGGAATCTTTGCGTAAATCTTACTCATTTTATCTATTTTTTATATGAGTTAATTGGTTGTTATGGACCTGATTTGTTTTTTAGGTGATGCCTTATAAAAGTATGAGAGTAATCCTGTCTATACTCTTGAGAGCCCTGTGATTACTTTCCTGAATTCATGGTTTCAAAGTGTTTTACAGTCACTATGACTTTAGTATTTACTACTATTACCTTTGGTTGTAATGTGTCTTGGGAAACTGTGGGGTCATAGGAAGTGCAATGAAAATAACTACCTCTACAGTGTCCAACTACAGCAGCTTAACTCTTTAAATTTTTTAAAAAGTAGAAAATAAGATTAATTCATGTGATTTCATGGAAAAGCAACACAAGTTAAGAATAATGAAGTATGAATTTGTTGTGTAATAAGAAATGTAAAAAAGAGAGAGAAATCCTGCAATCAAATACGAGAGCAAACTAGATCTTAAATCCAGTAACCAGGGTTTTGTTTATATTAACAATAGGTATTATCTTTTTTCAGGAAATATTTGCCTTGTATAAATCAATTCTACAAAGAAGAAAACCTGTGTTAATTTTCATATGAACGATTTTGTACGTAATTAAGAATAAAAGATAAAAGGATGTCTAAGTGGTGGCTGGAGTCTAAAACATAAGCAAAGCTCTTCATGTCTTTGCTATGTAGGTATAGGTAACAACACAGCAGCATGTTGATGGTTCCCCAACAGGAACGTAATATCCTTTCTTTTTTTTTATCCATGTTTAAACTGAAATATCATTATGAAACATTACGCCTTTGGACCACTTTTCTAAGGGTAATCATCATAATGTAAAGATTTGATGTATGTGTGTTCCTTATTTCCTCCTAGATGAGAAGATCCATCGTGATGAAACTTTGCATAAAGAAAATTAAATATCTAAATCACATATAAAAATATTTTAAACAAATCCCACAATCATATTTGTACATTTGACAGGTCAGCAGAGTATAGTATGGAATGTCAGATTAGAATGTTGAGTCATAACATATCTGCATGTTCCCTAACCCTGTGAAGACCATGCACTCACTGAGGGCAGTCAACTTGATGATATTGACAGTGAGGAAGAGTGGAACCCAGAAACAGTTTTGAGGTGCAGTTAGGAGGTCAGGGGTCAGTTCAGGGTAAGACTCATGTAATCTGTGTGGGTAAGCACTAGTGTGTGCATGTAAAGGAAGAGATGTGTACATCTGTGTTGGTGTATGTGTCTTAGGAACATAGATAGGACTACGAAGGGGTGCAGGAGGTACCAGGATTCAATGGTACTTCACCTCACATTAATGGCACACACACACACACACACACAGGTATAAAAACACTGCTTGTATAAATATGAATATATGAAGTTGATGATTGTTAAAATAAAATAGAACATTTTAATTTGATTTGATTAACTCATATTAAATTGATTAGGGTCAAATTTAGTGTGAACAATAATACACAAACACACACGTGCACACACACGTGCACGCGCATGCACACACGTGCACACACATTAGAATCTCTTTGATCTGAATCAATCTCTTGCTGAGAGGGAAAACCCATAAATTGGAGCTCTGACCAGTTACACTTTACTGCTTAACGGACCGTGACCTGACAGCAACCAAAACCCTTTCGAAAATGTTTGCGAGAATTTTACAACAGAAACCAAAACAATTTTAAAACATTTCTCAACAATTCACCGAGCAAACAGACACATTTCACCATATCAGCCAACCCATCCTTCAATTCAGATGAGCTTGAAATATTTGAAGGGAGCATTTTGGGAAAGCACCATGAGGTAGAGGCTTTCCATGGAGAAGGGGGCTTTGGTTTTGTAACCAAATGTTGCGATACAGAAACCAACCAAGCCGTGGCTATTAAAGTCAACAAGAGCCACCCTGAAATTCTGCAACAGGCAAACCTGGAAATTTTCATCCTGGAGCAGCTGCAAAGCTTGGATCCAGATACCAGCAACATTGTTTTTAATTGGAACGTTTTTTTCATCGATGAGGAAAAATAGAATACAACAAAAAATAGAACAATAGAATAGATGAATGACATTGAGGTCAATCCATCAATTAATGCCCACATCAATATATAACAGAAAATATTATATTCAAATATATTCGGACATCTTTTCATTGGATTAGATTGGAAATATTTAAATGTTCTATGTTTGATCAGTTTGATAGGTTTTCATGATCTCTGGAATTAAAAATTCCCTAACGTTATGCTAAATTAATTCAGGTATATGTATCCGGTTAATTAGCAACCATGGCTTATTGTCTATTTGGTACAATTTTAGCAAGTGCTTGGAAACTCTGATATACACACAAAGCATACAGAAAGTGTGGTAGTGTGGTTAAATTGAAATTAGACCTAGTCTTATTCTTGAGATCATTATCCTTCAGCTATACATGGAGGCCAACAGCTAGTCTTGTCCAGCATCATTGCTCTAGTTCAGCAACCAAATCTGCATGAGAGAATCTGTATCATCAAAGCATCTTTTTAATTGCTAAAGGTGTATCATGATTCAGGTCGGCTAAACTGAACAAGTGACACACAGCAAGTAAAACTGTTTACAGTTCAACACTTCAGGTCCAACACTTGATGTTTCCAGAGACTGTAAAAAAACCGGAGGTGACAACAAACCCAACAATGACCTGAGTAGTAAAAGGTTACAGAGGGATGCTGCTGTTTCTGCCAGCTCTGAATAGATCACACCTCGCTCTTAGCAATCTGACCTTTGAAATACTCAGGGAAGTTTCAGTCATGCGATGAGGATGCCTACATCTATTTTATGATCTACCAAAATATTTCTACTGGGTGTCCTGTTGAAGCTCTCATCAAGGTGCGTCTCTAATTTGAATGCTGAACAGGAAACATGTGCCTGGAGTCAGGAAGATTCATCTCGCTGTCATTTTCTATCTTGCACAGCATCCAGTCCTCCCTTCATCCTCTCAAAGTGGGAGGGAGGTGGAGAAAAAAAATTTAAAAACAACAAATATTAATGAGGTGTTACACTGAGAAATAACGATGTGTGCACTCCCTGATAGCATCTGTACTTCCTTAATGGCTTGCGCAATTATGTGGGCTTCCATTAATATCAAGGCTGGAACTGTCACCACTAAGGGCTTCACTTCAATCACTGCTGTGCCTCTACTGCTTGCCTCTGTAAGTACACAGGAAAGAAATATATGTGAAATATAGCTGCTGTGTCTGGCTATTAAGTCTTTTAAATAGCTGCTGGGGGACATGGCCAACAGTGGTACCAACAGATATTCATAAAAAAAAAAAAAATTAAATATACTGTAATGTTCTGAAACATCGTGGGGCCCATCTTTTATTGGATCTGGTGAGTTCTGCACAGCAAAAAACAAGACATATAAAATTCAAGCAGTAATGAGGACCTATGGGAGCATGCAGCTTTAGGTTTTGGATACTACAAGTTCATATATTACCTAACGCTCTTTTTGAAATAAAAAATAAAGGGAAGAGAAACAGATGTAGATATGTTTTATCTTTTATGACAACTAAGTGGAATCACTCTAAAAGTAAACAGATTATAAAAACAAACTTAAAGCACTAGAGGCCACATGTGACAGTGATCACAGAGTGATCGGCACTTTTTTCTGTACATGTTAATTCAAACAACATGATGGTGGCTTGTGCAGTTACATATAATCAGGCTAATAATACTGTTTCCTTTTACTCAGGGTTTCTAGATCAAATACTGTTGTCATCGTGACATAGTAAGATGGGAGTTGTATTGTTTTGTTTTGTTTTCCAGTTTTCACTCCCTCAAGGCATTCTAAAGCTACACTAGTTTTTATCGTCTGTGTTAAGCACATTGAGTTTACATATAATGAAATGTGCCATATAAATAAAATTGCCATTGCTTTTGGGTTACTGATTCAAGCAGCCTTTACATGGAACAACTTGCTTAAACGTTTTCAAATAAACAAGATCCTTATATGTTAATTTCCATAAACACAAACAAACAAATGAATAAATAAGCAGTATCTGCTAAAAGGAGGATAAATCAAATAAACTGGCTGGAAGAGTCTGTTGACATATTCATGTGTAGCCCCCAGGAGTAGCTGTTGTACTATCAAGCAGGTTTGGGGCTTTTACTTAGCTGGCACCAACAAAAAAGCCAACCCTTCATCATTCAGGGAGTCAAATACTGCTGTTCTGTTAAAGCTGCTTTAGATGCTGAATGCTGTCCTTTGGCATCTGTGTCACTCCTGTTTGAAAGAGCCCCAACATCCACATAGGGAGGCGGGGTGTTTCAGTTACTGTTAGGTTTTGCTTACCTTTGCTTGGGTAACCCCATGAGGGCTAAGTCCTCAACAGTATATTTTTTGTCTTTTTTAGAATTTGTTCTTCCAAGTACTGTTAAGGAGTAGACAAAAAGTATAACTGATGGATTTCAAAAATGATTTTTTGTTTTTCTCTTTGGAGATATTGCTGAGGTCATCACAGATTATGATTGAGACCTGCTTGGTTAGGTTTGCTAAAAGATAATACTTGAGTTAGAATACTTTAAAAAGAGGTTTCTGGCACAATTTCACCTACTTCCAAAGTCCATGCAGACGAAGATAAGATCTGAAAAAATCAAATGTCCAGCAACACAAATAATATGAAAAAGAACTTCATTGTATGACAGATCCATTCCTGCTTGTGGCCTTCATCATTATATTAATGACAACTTTTTTTAAATAGGATAGATTTAGAGAAGAAAAAATACAAAACAACCAATCATATATATCCACATACACATCTGCCAGTGAGCCACCAACAATGGGCCAGGCCGATCATGTTATATAGATTCATTGTCTCTGCAAGAAGTGTCCACCTGTTTTGGGCAGGAGCTGAAACACCCATAAGCTCAGTAAGTGCAACTGAGGTATGCTGTGTAAGTTCTCCCCCACCCGATGTCACACAAATCCACTTAGGACACTTCCAAAATAATATAAAAGATTTGAATAAATCAGTTCAGTTCAATTCAATTCACTTTCATTTATATAGCGCTAAATCATGAGAACATCTGCCTTAAGGCGCTGTACATTGTAAGGGCAAGACCCCACAATAATACAAAGAAAAAAGAAAAACTCTAACAATTACATGACCCCCAATGAGCAAGCACTCTGGCGACAGTGGCAAGGAAAAACTCCCTTTTAACAGGAAGAATCCTCTGCCAGAACCAGGCTCAGGGAGGAGTGACCATCTGCCGCCTCTGGTTGGGGTGAGGGTAAAAAAATAAGCAGATATGTTTTTGTTTTTCAAGTCATTATGCATATATACTGTTTTTAAGATTGGGGAAACCTGCAGTCAGCTGAGACTGAAGAAGTCACTTGGATGAGTGATGAAACGTTTCTCCCACTGAAAACGCTACGTCCAGGTGAAGAGAATCAACTTTTGGGGAAACAGATATGTTTTTCTTCTTTTCTTGCAAAAGCAAAACACACATGTGCAATACAAGGTATAAGTTAAGTAAAACAAAAGTGCATGTGCTGGGAATGAGAAAAGGGTTGTATAGCTGATCTCATCAAAGTATGAGCACAGGTTTTTTCATGGTCAGCCCCGTTAAAGAAATCACATATACTTTTACTATCTTTAACTGGCAAAAATACATTCTTCCTGTTTTTATGTAGCCGTCAATTCATGTTAGTACAACTTGCAGTCATGTTATAGATGCCTTAACAGGGCCCCACAGCGTTAACTACACTGGCTTTCTCATTTGTCATAATTGCTTAAAATCTCAATGTATACTATGCTAATTGAATTGACAGCAAGGTGGATTTCACAGGTTTTTCTTGATTGTCCTTTTAAGTGCCTGCGGAAATTTCCAGTTCTTAAAAATCTACCTAAACCATTTCACTCAGGCTGTCATAAAAACACTACCTTGAAAGATAAATGCAAAGACAAAAAATATTCACGTGAAAAGTATAGCTTTGCTGTTTTTTGCTGTTGCTGCCACATGCTTTGGAAAACTATCAGCTGAAAGGTGAAATATATATGTGCTGCATAAAAGTGCAAACTACACAAATCATTGCTACAATAATGTTTTTAACAGCCACCTCATTAATATCTGTTCATGTTTTTAACTTGGCAGGTATGTTCGTGATCATTATTAATATTCTCCATGCAAGTCATCATATTTGTACTTAAATGAGATTGCAGTTATTGTTTCCTGAAAACAAAGTTGCCCACTATTAGGATATAATTTTTATTATTTTATCATTTCAAAGTGTAAAAGTCTTCTTATTACATAGAAGAAAGAACACCTACATGAATATAAATGTTAGCAAACAGAGCAGTTTTTCTTCATTTACTCTAGTGGTTTTGGTGTTATTCTTTAAAACCTTCTGTCTACAAAAGACACTGCCATTAAATCATACATTCAATTCACCTGAGCAGGAGAATTGAATCACCTAATTTTTAGGTGATAAATGAAAAACTGTTTTCCCACAGATATATCAGATATGACTGATCACACTGGGATAGAGTTATTTTTTTCTGTTGCTGCAATGTACAATTGGTGATGATTAATTCAATTATTACAATCAAATTACTATTATCTCCAAAGAGCAAGAAAATCTTTGATAAAAGAAGTGTACGTGTAAACTGCAGTCAAACCGAGGACTGCTACTCCACACGCGCACAATATCTTTATGAGTAGCTAGACAGAACCACATCCTTCACTATGATCTTAATTAACTTCTAGTCTCCAGTGAGGACACTAGCTGAATAAATCACAAGGACAATAGACAGGATTAATTCATTTATTTACTAAGCAAGTGCAGCTCATCAAATTCTAATATGGGTACATTTCCTTCATGCAAATAGCTTTTATCCAGTAGAATACTTCAATACAATGTATTAAAATCTTTACTAAGGACAAGATTCTGTTAAGCCAAAGTCACACAGTGATTTTTTTTTTTTTTTATGTAAAGGTATGCAGTTATCACCAATTTCTCGATTCATTCATCGAATCAAAGTATAAGGTTCCTTTAAAGGGATAGACTGAAAAATATCAATTTTGTACATAAATATACTTGCAATATGCAAGAGGGGAACAATAGAGATTGACAGACCACGTGACTTTCACGCATTGCATTGTGGTACGAGTGGCACCAAAATCAAAACACTGCATCAAGCGCTAGCATTTCCAGCACTTGTAATCATTAATTCTGCGGTTTTAATCCCTACTTGCATTTTATTTGCCCCATAAACAGTTATGTACAAAACGACGGAGAACACGGCAGGTCTGTACAAAGGCAGACTTGACGAAAAAGCCAAAAAAAAAAAGTACGAGGAAAAAATCAAAGGAGTGAAAGGGTTAGACCCATACGAGCATACAGAGTGGAGTAAGGACGTTAGCGTGCTGCCCAACTTTCATCACGCACATATTTATTATTGTATATGGTCCTAAGTGTGAGTGCATACACTCACGAAATGTTTAGTAACTTCAGATTCCTGCAACAAGCCCAGGTCCAGTTTACTTTGGTGATTTGGACTATTCCATTTCACAGCTGTTGTTAATTTTTTTTTCTTTATCTCCTGTACAGGCCAACGCAATTACAAAACATTTTCAGATCCAATAGAAATAAAATAAGTGTTTCGTAATTCATTCAATTTATTGTCTTTATTTATGACTGGCATTATTGTTTCATTCTATTATGGAATCTTACAAGAAAGAGGCAAAATTGTATTCCATTATGCTTTATTAGCTGCTTCGGTGAAAAACAAATCAACAATGCAAAAAACAAACAAACAAAAAAAAACATTGCAGAACAACATACTGGAAAACAGTTATTCATCACTTGATTGCTTCAATACAACACTTGAGCACATATATGCGTGACTTTTGGTAGCTGTTTTGATATCGCTCTCTCTGTTAACCGATCAAATCTCGCTGTGGTAGCAGCTGTAAACTCGGTATGACCCAGGTTGATAGAGGGTGCCCAGTCTGGATTGCATTCCAGCTGGTTTGCCTACAAAACACAACAAACATTAGTCCGCAAAGCCACAGTAAACAAAGCAGAATAGCGCAACGAATTCAGTTCAAATCAATATAAGACTTATTTGTAACCTACATCAAAAATTATGTTATGATAAATTACGTAACAACTACAA
>VUQG01012034.1:49863-75260 GCA_015106755.1 Etia nguti
CATTTGTTGCTCTGCCAAGCCTGCAACACAACAGCCCAAACTTACCAACCTACCACTACCCCCGTTTCCTATATCTGTGCGGGAGAGTTCAGTGTCTGCATTTCCCTTGGGATATGTGGTAAGACGCTTAGCAGCACATTTTACACCCACTCTTCACCCAGAGTGCCTCCATCCACCACCCGCGATGAGGGGAATAGCCACCTGACGTGCAGCTATGGCACAGCAATCTTGCGGGAGAAAAAGGTTGAATCGTTAAAACACACACACATACACACACACACACACACACACACACACACACACACACACACAATCCCAGTCCCAGCAGACCTCTCACTCTCTCAGACACACATTGGGCACACATGGAAAGGTGTAAAAACAAATAATGGATGGATTTACACTAACAGGGAGAAATACTTGGAATTGGAACCGGGCTTTGTGGGGCTTTTTATTTTTTTTATATCAAAAGATAAATTTTGTGTAATGCATAAAATTTCCACTTGTCACATACTAAACTATTTGTGTTTGTGGCTTCAAATCTGACTCATATGTCAGCAGTTAAAGATGCGTATGTGGGTTTTTTTGTTTTTTTGCTACATTTCAGGTGTCTTTGAATTCAGCTCAGTTTAATAAGCACATAGACAATGTCAGTGGCTTCATAACTGATGGCAGCTGTATGTGCTGTCAGCATTGTGTCAGTTAGTTCTATCAAAACATAAGCTCGGTCCACAATTACTGCCTGCTGTCAGTGCTTGATGAAGCATTAAGACAAGAGAACAAGTTGTCAGCCTGAAGCTTACACAGCTCAGATATTGTCTACATGACATGAAATACATGATGCCTGCCTTTGCCTCCTCCATAAATTGCCATACAGACCACACATTCTGATATTTAAAAAAAATAAATAAAAGAAAAGAACATTTTGTTTGACAAATTAATTAACAATTGTGTTGTTCTATGTTAAATATATGCTGCTTCTGTACTGTGTAATCCAGTCAAAATCTGAGGGCTTGACTCATCACTGTGTTATCCAGCAAAGACTGAAAAAGTCTTACACACCAAGGCAAATGATTTTTGTTTGTACCAGCTATTAGCTAAATGGGTGATTAATGTACTAATGAATCATTAGAAGAGATCATTCAGGGTTAGTGTATGCCATCTCATGAAGTAATTGAGCTAGATTAAGCCAATCACCATAGGGCTTGCCTTTTCTTGTTCCCCGTGTCTGACCACTGTCTGACTTCCAGCCAGCAGCTGAAGCTGTCCAGTCAGGCACCACCACAGGGTCAGGAAGAGCAGATGAAAGCCCCAAGAGATGAGTGGGAAATGAAGGGAGCAATGAGAGTCTCCAAAATAATCCTATGCTCCCAAAACAAATTGGCTTTCGTCTCCAGTCTAAGTGCTGCAAGAAAGTACCGCTGGGAAAAGAATCAATTCCACCTGACCTTCTAACTTAATCACCAATCTCTCCACTGGTACTCTGTTGAGACCTCCAGGACTGTGAGATGTTACAGAGGGCAAGGTCTCTGGTGGGCCAAATGTCACTGGAGAAAGCTCCAGTAAGCATTTTTGATTCATTTAAATGCATGATGTTTACTGTTTTCCAGTCAGAATTTTATCCACTACTCATATTAAGGTCTTGAATGTCATCCACATGTACACATGGACAGTGAAAAACTCTTAGGCTTGCTGTCGTTGCATTCCACATGGTTGACCACAATATATCACTGGATGCACTGGAAACATGAGCAGGACTTTGTGGAACTCAGCAGGACTACGCTGAACTCTAAGTGATCGATAAGAACTTTATTTGGATTTACATTGTCTTTAAATTAAGCTCTTTGTCAAGGATATGTTGCTATTTATGATATATATGGATTTTTTGTTGAAAGGTGTTATTGAACAAAACATATCATATCTTGATTCTTTCCCAAAGAAAATCATAATAACCTAAAAGGCAGTATATTTACCATAATATCTCTTCATGTTAATAAACCGTGATGGTGTAAAAGCATAAATGTTAATAGCAATGATTCATATAAACATGTAGTGCTTACCTGGCAAAACCTGCTGTCTATTTACATTTCAATTTTTAATTATGAGAAGATTTAATAATAAATGCTAATGATGAAATTAAGTGATTTATAAGACACGACATTAAATGTTCTTTTATAATTTACCCATAAGCCTATTTTATATTTCGTTATCTTACTATGATAGACAAAATCTCTGTTTGTTTTCGAACACCCCCTCCGTCATCAGGAGCTGAATAACCAGACTGATACATTTGCCTTAACTCCTGAAGTGCTTACCCACCACCTGCCAACCAAATAAAGAGACCCATTTGTAATATTTATACGCCTATAACACCAAATGAAAGCACTTAATCATTTCAATTTAATTATAATAACATCTCATTTTTATCCACAAAACTTTTATTTTATGTGATATATTACAACATATCATATATGTGTTGCCTAGCAACCATGTTACAATAGACTAAAATTACAGACCAAGCAATATTTCAGCATAAGCATGTACTGGTTAAATTAAGCTTCTGCAAATTCTTCAACAAAATATATTCTTTGATGCCAATGCAGATGACACATGGTCCTGGCTAAATTTCAGTGTTCTGTTAGTCGTTTTAAAAACAGTTCCATAAAAAATTACATATTACGCCTCAAGGAAATGTTACGCTTGACAGCAATATTGCCTGGATTGACATGTCTGATCTGGAGACTAACAGGGACAACACAAGCCATGAGAGTCACTCATGGGTGGATGTGTGTCACACACAGTTTGTTTTCATTCACTTTTGATAAAATAACTTATTTTAATTTTTACCAGGAGTTTTCAGTGGAGAAGGCAATTCATACACCTCTGACAGTGTTGCTGTCCATTAGCTTTGTAAATCCGTTTTAAATTCACTGTAATTGCTTTTTTCTCATAATTGTACTACGAAACCTTACAGGTATTCAAATATACATTAAGAGAGCAAATGTGTTTATTACTTTGGTTTTTTTTATTGTAAAGCAATGTGTATGTAATTTTCCTAAATGTATTACTTTTGAAATTCCCAAAAGCTAACATGGGCTGTAAGCTTATGTATCAACTTTATGCCTAAAACCCCTTTGCTAACTACTAGACTACTACTTTATATACGTTAATTTATATAAGTTATTAAAATCATCTACTCTAACTTTTATCCAGTATATATAGTGTGATCTATAGCAGAGAATATTCCCTCTGCTCTACTCAACTTTTCATAGCTGTAAGGCCTTGGCTCTAAGCTAAGTGGGAAAGACCCAAAACAGTTCTCTAGGCTTTAGTTAACCTCTAATGCAAATACACAGTCTGTGATCTCTGCAGTCTGTGATCTCTTCCTTCATATCTTCCTGGATAACTTCCCAGCCTCTCTGCCAGTTTCATTTTCCCACACTGCTCCCTTCACATCACCATATTTGAACTGAAAATGTAGTTTTAATTGTAATTACATTCCTAAATGCTTTAACCCCTCGTGGACTGGGCTATCCGCTATTATTCTATACTTACGTCTCCCATGAAACAGTTATATATTTGTCTTACCAAAAACATTTTTGTACCCATTTTTGGTACCCTGTTTTAATTTTTAGATTGCATATCTGCATGTTTGCAAAATTGCTGTTTACTATTTAAATGTCTAACACAGTTGTTAACTTTAGATGGCATAAGGGCATAGGATGTTTAATTTGTTTGTACTTTTGTAAATCACCTTCAATCAAGACATCTTTTATATTTGTTGTTCTGCTCAGCAAAACCCAGTCATGCCAGAGAATTATGTACCAGTAAATGGCATCTGCTCATGTACAATCAGTCAAAGCTACATAAAGGTCAATGCAGGAAGCAAAGTAGGCACTGATTTGACAGCATAACTGTAATCTGCGTCACAATGTTTCATGCATTTTACACTAACCTCCAGTTTATACCCATTTATACCCCCAGTATATAGCTAAGTGTAGGATGGTCTGGCTTTCTAACTGGGATGTCAAGCTAACAATTACAACCAAGAAATCATTGGTTTTGTGTCATTATTGGGTTTGTTGGTTATACTACTAATTTCATTATTCAGCATGTAAAAATATGATAAATTATTCTGTCTCTTGATCATTTCTGCATATTAAGGCATTTTAATGCATTTTAATATATTCCTTCTCTGTTCTGTCTGGTAATCCAATATACTTTATAGTTAGCCCTACCTACTTGTGCAGAAGCTTCTCCAGGTGCCCTTCATTGAAGGATATGAGAAAACAGCCTGTCTTCTGCTTGCTGATAAGCACACCCAGGCACAGGTTGGCCTCTTGAGACCATGCTGCCTTTCTCCACAACACACGAGCAATAGTTTGCCCTGCAGAAGGTCAGTGAGAGAGAAAGCTGTTTCTGCCTGCCTGGGGATCTGGATGTAGGAGACTCAATGACCTGACACCACAGACCACTGGGCTGCAGAAGTTAAAGAAGTAAATTATGTATGATCTAGTTTGCAGACAGCAAATTTATCCTTGATACACTTGAGAACATGGGATGTATAATGAAAGGACACTGGACTTGTTAAGTCAAACATATGGTCAAAGAAGTGAAGGAATGCTGTCGATGGCTTCCCACTACATTTCACAAGTCAATATTTGCTGGATGTATTGGTTTCAGTAAATACCGCAGTCCACACATGGTGCTCATTCCAGCAGAGACTGGGAATAGAGTTCTCAACCAGCTGCACAGTATGAAATTTGTTGTGTCCCAGTAATGACACAACACAAAGCTAGGCGGGTGGTAATAAAGATTCTCTTTCTGCGGAGATGCCTCATATCCTCACTCTCCCTCACCCTTAATTTATTCCCCGTGGTGCTATGAGTGATTTTGTCTGCTCTTTCCCTTATATTAAACATCACACACTATTAGCTCTCAATAATCATTTGCTGCCACCCAGGACACAATGATTTCCCATGACACATAAAACTGCAATAACGTCAACTCGGTTTCAGAAATAATATTGCCAACATTCTTTTTTATGTGTCTCCCCCGGCTGGAGAAAATACCTCCGTACGACTCGCCCACTCTCATACAGAGAAAAGACAAACCATTTGTAACTTCCAAAGTTACAAAAATCTAGTTTCTGCACATTTCTCAAAAAATCCATATCTCAGTTCCAAAAGAAAAAGAAATATTTCAAGAGTGAAAATAGGCTACATGCTGAGAGAGACAGATGTCATATATACTGTGTGCGGTATTCGGCGTGCCCTCACCATAAATAACCACAAAAAAACATGCAAAATTGCATTACAAAATAACATTTCTTAAAATCTATTGTGCATTATTGCAATGTCTATGCTTTAAAGTTTACAAATATACTTCTTCTGAATAAAAAAAAGACTGGACCCTAAAATCCTCTTTTTGATGGCATTAATGAGTAACCTTTGTCAGACTTTGGTATGAAATCACAGGGGTGGCTCACTGTGTTCACATTCTGTGTCAAGTGGATATTGGGTGAGTTAAAGAGCAAAATTAAATTAGATGTCAAAATAGGAAGAAATAGCTGGAACCTATTAAACAGGGGCTGGTCAGGGTGCTCATTTCACATTTCTCCAGGCTCACACTGTGGATCCACCATGAATTGTAATCAACTGAAGGTTCTCAGTCAGTCTGGGTAAGAAAGGTTCATAAGAGCTACTGACTGAGCAGAATGACAAATTCCATCAAATGTTAGGTTTCAGATAAGCTGTTAGTACAGTGACCTAGCAAACTGTGGAAAGTAAGAAACTTGATTACTTCCATTGTCTTTGAATGACTTTCAAAGGAAAGATTTTCAGAGAAAGATCTGAAACAATATGTTGTAAAACCTTGTATATAATGCTTTGGCAAACAATGTTTTCCTTCTTTACCCCTTGCCAAACAACAACACTCAACTGCCTATAAACTGCATCACAGATTATTTTTATTTATTTATGGAAAAAGTATCCAATATGTCACAATAAACAAACTAAATCTCAAAAAAAATTTATGTTTTAGCTAATGAACCATCCAAGGGGACTACCTAAATGTAAATTTCTGCTTCCAATACGTTTTACTTACTCATGCTCATTCTAAAAGATTTAAGGATTCACTTTTCTTTTATTACAAACAAAAAACAACACGTACATGTACTGAGATTCTGTAATTTGCTTCAAAGCATAGTGGTCTCTGTAGTAATTAAGCTGTTGCTCTCTCAGACTTTAGTCTATGCTTCAGTAGATGGCGCACAAGGTCACTTTCAGTCTCATGGTTGGCCAGGCAAAGCACATACTTGATGATCTTCCTGCAGGTCGTCAGCTCTGCTCCCGAGGTTGTTATTGTTCTTTGGCAACTTACTTTGTTTCATTACCCAGTGGAATAAATTGGGTAACTCCGTGATGACTCTTCGCTCAAGTATTTTTCTTATTAAAGAACATTGTGCTTAAGTTTGCCTAATTTGAGAATCATTCGAATTGTCAACAGCATCAAGGCAGATAATGGTCAAGCATTTCTGGTGCTAATGCTTAACCATTCCACCAAAATGAGATTTCAAATTGTACACCATTATTAAGGAGTCAGATCCCATTACCTCCACAGAGATGTGTTGCACTCATGCATTTTGATAGTACTCCCACATAATGGAGAGAGTCAAGAAGCACTAAATTGTTATCTACACTTTTGGTAGGCAAAGTGTATTACCTTTCCATTTCAAAGAAAATTTCACAACTGCATCAGGTTTCACTGGCAAGCAGGTCCAGTGACTTAACCAGACTTGATCACAGAGGACAAGAAGCTTTACAAAGCCGCAGCTCATGTTGCTCTGTGTCAGCATCGTTCAGCAGAAAATAAAGGCATCCTCCACTCTGTCAAATTCCTGCAGTAACTTAGTAGGAGACTTCAGCTTGTGAGGAATTAAAGTTGAGGAGGAGGTGAAAGCAAAACATTCATTTGTGAGTCAGCCTAAAGCACATGTAGATCTCGGTCTGAGTCCTCGGTTAAACCTCACTCAAACTTTTTTTTTTCTCTGGTATACCAATGCCATTGCATGAAGCATGTCTGTCACTTCCCTTAATAATTCCGATGTAGAAGACTGGAGAACACTGATTTGCAAAGCAGTGCAAAACATCATTTTGTTGCTTCACTAGAAGAAATTGTATTTTTACTTCCCTTACACAATATTGTTGCACATGTATTACAGTTAATGAAAGCTGGTATTCAAATATTATAGTTGACCTTAAATTCTTGACACTTTGATGGCCTGATACAACTTTCTTTGTTTTTCTTAAAGTGGGCTAGTTTGCACAGACACCACATATTCTGACATATTCTTAAGTTAGTGCAAGAACTAGAAACATGCTCCATCCTGTCAGCATTCCACAGTTCTGCAGAAACTCTTCTGGAAAATTCCTGCCTGAAAAGAAGGAAGAAGAAAACGCGGGAGGAGAATCGGAATAGACAGCAAGAGAAACTAAAGGCATTTTTAAAATCCTTGACTAACTGTAAAATAAATCTTTCATTGTTGGATAAATCCACATCAGCTTTATTCTGAGAAAATCTGTGTAGACTTGCTTCAGGTCATAACAGAATACAAAACCCTTCCCAAGGAAGTAGGGTTATCCCAGAAGAGACACCCAAATGTCATGAATCTACACAGCATATAGGAGATTTCCAAATAAATTCCTATTAATTTTGAGCTCCACAACAACTGAATAAAAAATGCCAAGGATGAATATTTATCACAAAAAAATTGCTTTCAATCTGATCCCAAATCCAGAATACTTTTTTTTTTATCTACATGTAAAATAGGACATATTCTGGCTATGCATACTTTCAGTGGAATAAACAGGTCCATGTAGAGTTATACATCTGACATCGCTGTTGCCCTCTTCTCGTCTAAAGAGCTTGGCCTATGAAGAGAAATCAGCATTAGATGTTGATACATAATTTAGCTTCTCAGCTGTGTTATCCAACCTTTGCCACCAAATAAATATGTAAAGGCAGTGGCTGTGGCTCTCATTTTCAAAAGTCAGAAATTCATTCTCCTCCTCATGTTCTATTCAGATAAGCAGTGGGTAAAAAATGAAGAATAACCAGATTACAAACCCTCAGCTTACTTCCATGTGACTTCTGCAAACACAATAATGGAGTAATAGTCTGAAGGGTGAAATGAACCAACCTCTGTCTGTGTTTAGGACAATGCTGATGTTAGAAAAATTAACTTGATGATATTTTAAGTATCTTTTTTATGTGTTTTTTTCAAGGTAGAACAATATTTACACCCATCATAACCACTTTGGTCAAAAGGGTGGTAATTTATTGAAATTTAGTATTCTTGTAAGTGTTAGCACTGTAAATAGACATACAAAAGGTGAAATCATCATATGCACACACTTAGATAGTACACAAAGATACACAACACACCTGCAGTGTGCATCTTGCATATGCACTTGGCACATTTTGTTCAGCCTTCCAGCCTACATGGACTCTAATTTCCCAGAAAAACCTTCTGAACGAAAACCTTGTGTCACACATTCACAACAATTCACGCCTTTTCTCGTGGGAACCAAATATTATACCTGTTCGTCATGCAACAAACACATTATTTTTGCCTGATCAGTTTTCATTGCTTTGATTTTTAAATACTATACAAGCTTTTTCAAGCCATGTGTCAT
The DNA here is from genome assembly GCA_015106755.1 of Etia nguti. Classification (NCBI taxonomy): domain Eukaryota; kingdom Metazoa; phylum Chordata; class Actinopteri; order Cichliformes; family Cichlidae; genus Etia; species Etia nguti. The sequence goes on from VUQG01012034.1 coordinate 58,557, forward strand.
TCTGGGATGAAACAATAGGCAACTGAAAAATGAATAATTTGGTAGCCCTGGAGAAATAGGAGTCAAGTTTTTCTGCTGAAACAACATGACACGACAAGCATGGCCCTGCTGATCGTCTCTACTGATAATGAATTTGCATTATAATATAGACTCGAAATAATTATCCCTAGGTAAAAATGTTGATTATAGTAACTTGTTAGTTTGTCTCTAGCAATTACACATTTAAGTAAATCAAAGTCAGTGGTTTGATTTACCACACAATGCCCACAATGCAACTTTAACTGAGCTTTAATTAACGAATGATCTCCAGGAGAAGAGTTTCTTCCGTAGTAATGACAGCACCTTCCCACACAAACAAACCTCTGCCAGCAACATCATGCGCCACATACCATAAGAGGTTCTTAGGAGCAAGTTAAGACTGAAACATGTCAATACATGTAGCCATATGGTATAATAAAAACAGTCATACTCATAATCCTGTTGGGTTGTTTTATAATTATATCAAAGTGCTAACTGAGCATATAAATAGCCTATCATGATTTTTAAATAACCAATAAATAATAACCAATTAAAAAAGATCCAAGAATTATAAGGCTTTTGTTCACCTTTCTGACAGTTATTATTAGTCCACAGTATCAGTTTTTTTTATTTTCTGACTGTTACCAGTGATGTGCTCCTACTGGCTTGCCTTGGATTATCTGGTAACTCCTTGACTTTGAGGAAAACAACTCTATGAAAGGTGATTTAAGCTTTGACAGCCTAAAAGCTGCCCAGGTCCACCAATCCTTTGAGAGATTAGGTGCTTCAGAAAGGCAGCGGGAGTGTTGTTGTTTTGTGAGGATTATAACTGCTCCTGAGCTTTACAAAAACATCTTACTCAGTTGTCAGCTTTAGTTATATATTTTTTTCTAATACTCCTTTAAATTAATTTTACAGTAACTGATCAATCACAAAACAGCTGTCTTTAAACAGTCAGAGTTTAATGACCAGAACTGCACATGGTAACAGTGTCAAGTTCAAAAAGATAGTAAAGACAGTATGTTTGACTAACCACCTTGTTTTCAAAAGTAGTCTAGTAACCAATCATTGCAACCCAAGGCAGTTCAAAGCCATCACATATGTCCCTTTGCACATGCACAGTTCACAACAAGACATATACGAAAATCAACATAAATGTAAAACAGGAAATAACCAAAATACAGAGAAAACTGAATCATAAAGCCATACTATAACACCTCACATGAAGACAGAGACAGGACACAAAGAAGGGAGTGAGAAACTGGAAAATTAAAGGACCATTATAAAACCAATAAATATACAAGGGCCATGGCAGGTAGTTGGTGGGGATAATGCATCTTGAAATTCTATGTAAAAGACTACAGAAGTTACTGTAATTTTGCAATTTCCCATATGTGTCTTTATAATAATTCACAGGAACATTTTCTCACATTTTATCCCGCTGTTTATGGGGAAGCTATAAATACCCTTAGCAGACAATATACAGCGAGTTTTGGGAACTGCCTGGCATCACTTGCCGTCTCACAATTTATTCAGGTCAGTTCTCCTGGAATATTTTTTTGTATTGCTTTACAATCACACCTCCTCCATATTTCACAGAAAGAGTGTGAAATATGCCATTGAGAAATTAGTGCCTACAATGGCATCACTTATGCTTTTTTTTTTAAATCACAAACGAGTGTTGAAGTCTATACTAGCACTGTGCCAGTCAAAACCTGCCAACATAATCAAATGTTTGAAATTTTAATAATACTGTGCAAGTAGTTTGATCACAGCAGGGTGAGTAGTAGCTATTGTTGCAGAAAAATGTTTTTTTCAGCATCTAAAATATATCAAATCAGTCTGCACATTGTACTTTTGAGAAATCTGAGCCATGCAATGAATGATGGAAGAAAGGGGTAAGGCCTTTTTTTAACTACTGAAATAAAGATTTTGCCATGTTTTTGTTAAGTTTGGGACCCTTTTGGGACCTTTGTTTTCCCTCTGCTAATGTTAGTTTTGTTCTGTGGAACTGCTTTGTTTGTTGTATATATCACGTTATGTTCTCTCTTTTTTCCACATGTCAAAGTGAAAAACTTGTTTACTGTTCTTTTGAGAAAGATCACAAATATGTTGTTAGTGTGTTTGTTGGAGAAAACACTTTCGGTCACATTTTCCTCTTTTTTTACAAAGAGGAAATCGGTGCAGTGTACAATCAGTCACACCTTTCTCACTTTTTCTACAGATTCTTTTGTCTCTGGATTAACTTCTGACTTTAGAGAATGAGAAATCTAAATTGGCTCTCAGTGACCTCTTTGAGTCCCCTTAGACAGTGTATTGACTTTTTACGCCAAGGTAACCAAACCCAGTGCTCTAAGGTTTGCGGGAAAAGACAAAATCAATTTAAGGGTGAATCTGTGCATCTGAAAACAAGGATTCAGGAAATACACCTTGAATAACCTTTACTTTATTTATCTGAGTTGGGAATTTAGGTCTCAAGTTACATCTAAAATGAAGAATGAAGCTTCACATGAATGTCATCTCCACATTAGTCAGACAGCAAAGTTAAGCTGTGGATATAGAACACAATTATATACATGATACACAGACAGACTCACAGTCACAAACAAACAATCACAAAGTCCCCCTTTTGGAAGACAAAGTTCTGGCAGTGCTATTTGACCCAGTAGTTCCATGTCTGTTTTGTGACCAGTTTATCTAATGGACTAGATAATCAAAGGGTGTTGGGCATGTCAGTCTCACCTTTTGTCAATAAATGAGTGTTGACCTCTCAACTATGCCTGTCCCCAATCTCCTCCCACAACACACGGAAGCTCTATACACTCTCATTCAAAACAAAGCAGGAGTAATCGGCACCTTCAGCCTACTGGAATGTTCCCAATTTCTATAGAGAGGCTTAGTGAAAAAACAGACAGGTACGCTGACAAGAAAACAAGCCCAGACTCATTCGCTGGTGAGGCTGAGCGCAGTGTAAAAACTGGGAGAGTTTGGGAAGCTTTTCTATTTGTGGCCTCAATGAAAGTAAGCACATTTGACAGAAAAATGCAGTCATAGAAATAATGAAATAATGCCTTTATTACAAGAAGAATTGAAATGATTTTCCACACTTAGGAATTGCTTAGCGTCTGTGGTGTCTTGTACTATACAGCAGTTATGGCAACGACTGACCATTTATGCTCCAGTAATATTTGGATAAGCCACAATGTTGCAGCGAAAGAGAAGCATTTTAACGATTCCCGCTGCGATGCCATCCCTCCACAGTTATTAGAGCGCGTTCCATGTCAGTGAGAGAAGTGCATAAACACGGGGTGCTGACAGACCCCCTGTCTCACACATGAATGGAAGAATTATCCAGCTTCCACCTACCCCAAGAGATTCATTTTGGGACACAAGTTTTTGCATGTAGCACACAGTGCTCCAATTAAGAATTATTTTGAACCATTTACAAGCATATGCAGTCAGCTGGAAGGAGACACTCAGTGGCACTTTGCACTCCCCTAATAATATTATAAGTGGTGTAAAAACTACAATACCAGATATCCTTCTAAAATGTAGTGGAAGTGGAAGTAAAAGCGTATCAGTAACATAAAATTAAAAAACTCCGGGGGAGCACAAGTACTTGTTTTCTTACTTTTTACTTGTCTTCGGTAACAGAAGTTTCATCTCTTAGAAAAAAGCTTTGCTCAGTTGCTTGCTGATATTGTTCGCTCATTCACATTTTGTATTTGTTTAAAATGCCATGACCCAGGAAGCTTCAGAACTACACATATCTAGATATAAAAAAGACTCACTAAGTAAAAATCTCACCTCTTGTAGGCAGCTGGCATCAGAGAGTACTGAATTTGCCTGAAACTGTTTCCATTTGGCCTCTCATCAATGTTGTTTTTCAGCAATTTTTAAAAACTTAAAGTGTCGGACATTCAAGGTAATTGCATGTCTTGGCTGCCGGGGAAAGCTTAAATTACAAATTTGATTATTATTCAGACTTTATTTATTTATTTAGTTTACAGTGACAGTGATTCTCAATAAGACCTAATCACATTGCACCATATTTGTCTAGCGCTCACACAAATCATATTCACTGAGAGCCTTTGTTATTTTCAGCCCATTCACACAACCCATTTGTATTCTGGGTGTGACATTTCGAATCTGCATCCAAACGGGGAATGAAATATTTATGCTGCAAAATGATGGCACTCTTCATTGTCAATTTGCTTGAACATAAAAGTGTATTAGAAGGTGGGTGCATTCTTGCCCAGGCAAATCAGAACAGAATCAGCCAATGAGGCATCGAAGAGAGAAAGACAGAGGGGAGTATCAAGGTAGAAGGAGACAACCTCTGGGCAGCCTCAGGCTATAGAGCCTGCAGACACAGCCAACACCCAGGAATCTCACGCAAATACATCCAAACTGCAACATGTGTCAAAGGCCTCTAAAGCGAGCACCGTTACTTAAAAATTTATAGCACTTTTGTGTTATTATGCAAATATTATTTAGGTTTATCTCGGTGGGAGTGACAATGGTGGCACATGCAATGAAGCAGATTCATAATGCAATGTTTTTGATATTAAATTCATTAATAAATATTAAACATCTGCACCAGATGTGATATGTCTACAATATGTAACATTTCCATATGTCATCAGTCAACACATTTCTAGATTGTTATACATGTCATACATTGTATCATTGCATTTTACTGCATATACAAATGGATGCAAGTTTATAGATAGATAGATAGATAGATAGATAGATAGATAGATAGATAGATAGATAGATAGATAGATAGATAGATAGATAGATAGATAGATAGATAGATAGATAGATAGATAGATAGATAGATAGATAGATTTTATACACTGGCATGCCCATGTGGCATTGCAGAGACTTTCTAAATACTGTGTTGATGCTCTCACATTCCTCACAGTGACGTGTTACAATGGAGCCATCGCTCTTTGTTGTGTCTCCAGGGACTGCAGTGCACTGAAATACAGCACCTTTTCATTCAACAAATCTCTGTCATAAGGGTCAATGCTCACCCAACAACATCTCTGAATGACTGTGTTTTGTTGCCAGTAACCTTGCTTGTTCGGTGGAGGTGCAGCGTTTTTGAATCCTCTAGAGTGAATGCACCGTTGACCAACTTGTTAAGTTTGAGGTATGCCACACACTGGGACATAAAATATCAGTTTAAGGTTAAAAGAACAGCATTTCAATCATGTTCTTTGCAATGAAAAGAATTGGGATTCTTTGGGATATCATAGCTTCAACATCGTTAACAAACCATGAGACAATAAAACTTGGTAAACTAAAATTATGTAAGAGCAGATGTGATATGAAGCACAACATTACTTAGGAGCAGTAAAATCAACTCAGCAGGCAGTACACTTCTTAGAATACTTCATAGGACAAATATGTGTTGTGAAAGTGGATTTTCGTGGATAGGAGGTGTTGTTTAACATCGGGGCTTTTGACTTCTTCTGAGGCAGCTCGCCCAAAAACAGCACCCTCTTTTATCAGAGACTTCAAGGAGGCATCAGATGATGTGTTTGATGCATGCTGATACATGCTGCCAGTCTGGTAAAGTCTGACTGATTGTCTTTTTCTCTCATTTGTTTATCCACATCAACATTTTTAACTAAACAGCATTATCCCTTCTAACAATTGGCCATTTGCTCTGATATAACCAACAGAGCTAAGAAATCCTCCTGCAAAGTCTTTCTCTGTGTGTTTAGTAAGCCAGCCATGGGGCCTCTTTCAAATGGTATGTTTTTAGAGGCTCGTTTTTCAGCTGTCACCTTCCAGTGGTCCAAAAGATTACCCTGAACGAGTCACTCTGTCCAGAGCTATCTGGCCCACACCGAACACAAAGGTAAAGCACGGCCTGTCTCTGGAGAACAACAGCTCATAACTCAAAGATATTGGTGTCCTTGTCAATAAAATCACACATAAAGAAGATTGGGCTCAAATGAATGTACTCTCCAGAGGAATATCTTGTCAGGTGAGGCATGGTGCAGCTCTCTACCTCAGGAATGTCTCAGTGCTGTTCCTCCTTACCCATCCCCCCACAACTCTGCCATTGTGAGTTGAGGTAAGGAATGCTTTTCAAAAAGTTGCTCCTTTCACAGTGAGGGATGGCTGGTGTCGCCCCGGTTTCATCTAAGGATAAACATGGGAAACGTAAACCAAGCTAGGAAGAAATGCATGCATGCCATTTTAGAATGATTCTGTAACAAAACAAAGTACCGCCGACTAAAGTACACATAACAGTTCACATTCCCAAGCAATACAGTTGTTTTAATCATCTATTCTTTTGTGGTTCACAATGATCTTAGAAGGGACTGATCATCAGGAAAGTGACTGTAAAGATATTCACATTTAACTAATTCCAAAGGCTGTTTTTTCTTCTTGCCATAGTTGCATATTATAATTCAAATACTTTACTATAATGGCTCAGAGATGCTCTGGTTTAATGAAGAATGTGGTTTACTCTAGAGGGTGAGATGAAAATGAGCAAATTACAGCAGAGACTCATCAAATAATGAACACAAAGCCCTTAATATTACATGAAATTCAGTCTTTCATTTGTAAGTTTTTTGCCTCCCTTGGGGGCTTCCTTTAAAGCCTTTGAAGTGAATAAGATGTTATGTCTATTATGTTAATAAGAGATCTAAAACATGATGATTTTACTAATACTGTTGTAATGGTGTTCACATTTTGGATTCGGGAACTTTAATTCTGTGTTATTATTTTTATTTGCTTTTTTCAGTCCTGCTTCCTAACTCTCGGTAATAAAATTGTAGCACATGGCAGGGTGTGGCAGATTTTTTATGACTGAGGAATAGGTGGTCCTACTCAGGCGCTTGAATGTTATTGGTTGGGACAGTCATCTAAAACACCAATACCTGGATCAGGTGGAGAAAAAAGTCAGAGGGAAGCCTAGTAGCTCTTTGTCAGCTGCACCTTCACTCCCTCCTGAAGACTTCTTTGAGCATTTTTGTTTGATTTGCTTTGCATTCACTGAGTCACTGAGGAAATGAAGGAGCAAAAGGGTGAGTGAGCCAGGGTACAGTATTATTTTAATCAATGAAAATGCATTAGATATGTCTTTAGCTTCAACTACTGCATATCATAGCTAGTCACTTTTACGTGTTTGTGGAATTAACCTGGGGACATCATTTGCGTTAAGGTGCAGCATAATCAGCAGAGATTTTTGAATATAAGAAGTAGTAAATAAAGTGTGCAAGAATAAGTGCATAAAAGAGAAAAAAAAAAGTACTATCAGAAAACTTCAGGTGTGGAGAGTGAACACTCTGTTTTCCCAAGAGCGGGACTCTCAGGTATACAGATAGCACGGCTGGCCACGGTGGGCTCGAGGAGACCTGTGCTGCAGTTGCATCACTGATGACTAAACCGTCATTCAGCTCAGGCCTGTGATAACGTGCCAGAGCTAAGGATTTTAACAGCAGCCTGAAACCCTCGAGCCACAAAGAAGGGCAGGCCTGGTCTCGCTCAGGCTCAGGCTCAAACTTAAACTAAGGGAGAGGCCAACATCCAATTCCTGCCGCACTCACTGCCACCCCCTCAACCTCGGAGGCTTCCTCATAAATCTCACAGTCCCAATTGCATGCTCTGCACCAACTTCCAGGTTCTGTCTCTATCTTGAAGCTTAACATTGAAAGTAAAGCTCAAGGCTTTCCTTAATGTAACTTAGGAATCAATGTTCTTGCAAAAACACACTGATTTTGGTATATTACTTTGGGGAAACTGATGAATCGGAGCCAGAAAGAAATTCAGAGACTAAGGTTGAAGAAAACTGCGCCGTGTTTTGGCAATGTACATTTTTATCTTTAATTTCAGATGCTGCCAGAATACTCCATGTGTTCTATCCTTCATTCCACCGGAGTCTGTATCTGTATTTGACCAGATTTCAGTGGTGTGAAGTGTAAGAGACATGGAAATACGACTTCAGTCACAACAGCAGAAGGCAACTGAGTCATAGGTTATAAACGTAGCAGTTTAAAGTTTCTCAGTTTGTACCTGCTGTTTTATGGTTTGAATTTTCAATGTTGGAAACTATTAATTTTTTCACAAGGTACTTCTGTTTATTCACTGTTGTATAGTATAGTTTATGTACTTTTGTGTGAAATATGCTATGCATACTTTTCCATCAATATATACTGCAGTGAAAAACTGTTTAATATGAATAAATTTTCCTAACCTTGTGCCCAGTGTTTCTTTTTTTCTAAAAGTGCAACATCTCAAATTATTACAGAGCTATTATACCACCCACACCCGAGTTTCCGTGGTTTTCAGCCCCAGAGCATGATTTTTTTTCATTAGCCAACATGGAGAATTTAAGACTCAGCCCACACAAACAACCTTTACTGTTTGGCAAATGAAGCTTATTAACAATTTAAAACATGCCCTCACTGTAGCCCACACAATAACGCCATTAAACATGTTTCTTGGTGCTAGAGAGATGCCTCTCCACTACTCCCATCACACTTCTCTCCAGTAGCAAACATTAAAGGAAAAGGCAAAGATAATAGTCTTTGCTGTTTTACTTTTCCATTCCTGAGTGTTACTCAGTACAAGATTTCAGCATTTTGTGATGCAGATTCCATGTGTGGGCTATGCTTTGCAGCTTTTATAAAGTCTATAACTACAGGGTTTTTTTTTTTTAAATAAAAAACCAGACTTGGAGATTTTAAGAACGATGTCATTTAAAATAAAGCATTGCATCTTAAGGTTTGTGATCATCTGTCTTTATGGCAGGGGTCTGTCTGAAATAATAAAAACAAAACAGAGCAAAGCAGAGCATGTTCTTGGCTCATGGTTATGCATGTGGGTACATTCATGTGAATGTTCACAGTAGCTTGAAAAATATTTATATTTTTTCAAGTGGCCTCTAAAAGGTTTTAGATATTTGCACTACCAGGCTTTTAAGTGCATTGCTACAAGCAATGTGATTTTTTTTTTATTTTTTTTTCAGACAGCAAACAAACACAATTGGGACAAAAAAGAATGTGCAAGCCCTGACGAAATGCCCCCAGACACAGACGAATAACAAATCAAAGGAAAATCATGAACACTTGACCTCTACAGTGAGGGGATCCGGTTCCCTGTGTTTTGGTTTGGGGGCGCATCTCACTGGGATTTTTTTGGTTTCAGCATTTTTCTTTAGAAGAAGCATTCACACCTAAATCAATACAAATTAGTTTTGAGTCAAATCCTATTATCCTTTCAATAATTATTTTTATAACTAATGGGAGTGGTCTACTCCATGATGACAATGTCCTTATAAACAGGACGCAAGCAGTCTCTAAAATGTTTGATGAGTATGAAAATGCCAATAATTCAATGGCTGAATCTTTTGCCTATGCACGAAGGCGCGAACGACATGTTACACCATGCTCTCCATACTGATGTTGCCCGAGTGAACAGGTAAGTAATGTGAAAACACACCCCTTGTGTGAAGCATGCAGAATTCATGTCACTATGGTAACAAACACAGCTCAAAACAATAAACCAAAGAACAAACTAACAATACTCACATGGCTCCTACATCTCCCCTACATCAGACTTAAATCCTGTGAAATCTTGTGAGTCAATCCATTCACTATGTTGCTACAGGGAAGTGGCATCTCCTTATGCAGGCTTATAAAGGAGAGTGGCCAATTGACAGTTAAAAATCATCATAATGCGTGGAATTTTTCAAATAATTTTCAAGCAATTTGGTTTGTGATAAATGCAGGACATTTACTTATAAGATAGGATTATTAAGTTAATCAAAAATGTGTGATTACCAAAAACACATTTGGGGTTGGGGAGGGGGCAGGCTTCATAGCCAGTTTGATTGGAGAGGTGTTAAAGCTGGAGCTATAATCAGTGACAACATCCATACACACGGCTGTTACAGGACAATGTGAAGGGCTGGTGAAATGTCATCCTCTGTTGACCTTTTTTACCAGTAAGCAAACAAGTATTGATGCAGAGAGGAGGGACACCTTTTCTGTTCAGTGCTAGGACCAACTCCTCAAATCACTTCATAACAAGTGAGGTCAGAGCCACTGGGTGATAGTCATTTAGCCATTTTATCTTTTTTCAGCACAGTGCTTGTGATAAGGCTGTCCACAGGTTCGGTTCGGTAAATTGATGGCTGCTCGTGAGTGATCGCCTGTTGGAGTCAGACTGAGGCTGTTTGGAGAGAGGTTGCTTCCAACAAGGCAACTTGTGCAACTGTCTTGCAATCAAAAGTTGTAGCCCAGAGTTTGAGGGTGTTGCATGATTAACCTCTGGGGTGGGGGGGAGGGGGGAGGGGGGGCACAACTACTTGTTGAATGCAAAATAATTCAGTGCAGTCACTGAACAACTACTGATTTTTTCTAGATCCAAGCAGGTTGTCATTCTTTTGTAGCCATTGTGATAAGTTTTAAGTATTTTTTTCCTGTTAAAGTTTGGAAATAAACTAAGATGATGAAGGGTTTTTTTACTGTTTATTGTCTATCCCAAATGGGAAATGAAATAAATGCTCTGTAGCTGCAAAACACCTGAAAATCATGCCTAATAAATCTTCTAAGTAGTTTTTTTAATACTCTTTTTTTAACTATTGTTATAGTTGCCAGGACATCCTTCTAAAAGAGATTTTCTAATCTCAATGGATATATATTTTTTCTGCTTAAATAAAGATAAATAAAAAAAAGTTGTTAACTATAATCCTTGACATACAATAGATATATTACTAATCACAAATATTGATGAATAATTAACAAAAGAATAGATTCCAGTCATGTTCAAAACAAATTTGACTCGGCCTCATTGTTTACATTTGAATTCTAGATCATTTATACGTTTTGGAAATAAACATCCTTGATTGTTAGCAGCATCAAATCAGTCTACACAGCTGACATGAACATTTTAAAGTTTTGTTTCTCTTTCTTCTTTCTGCTACACAGCTCAACAATCGGAGAGGACACAGGTGAGAGAAAATGCTTTTACACTGGGTTCATATCCATTAGCAGACAGCAACTGGAGCTGACACAGGAAGTATGAAATTTGTGATTTTCCTGTTCTCTGTTATAAAGTATGAATTATTGAGTTTCTATGCACTGCAGATGAGAAGGGTATAATGACAGTTTCACGCCATAAAAGCGGCACTTGTTAATTGAAAGCACAGCCGTGCTGCAGAAATGTTCTGTTGTGTCTGCACCGTGCTTCATTAAGCATGACATTTAATGTGACAGCTGATTTCAATGTAGGGTCACGTTGCCATGTTGTTGGTTAGACTGGTGGTCTTCCTTGAGTTTATGCACCACTTTTAGTAGTTTGTGTCGTGGCTGTTTAGTAGCGGAAGACATTGATGTCCAACAACTGGAACGTTTAGTAGAGATGCTGACACCTAGGGAGTGTGAGGACCTCCTGTCTGCCCTGTCTCACCCAGAGGAAAACATATTTGAGCACCTTGAGCGCCTCTCGCCAGAAAACAATCTACTAGGTCTCCAGCCTCGAGCCAAGAGAGACACTCCTTCTACTCCAGGTTAGCTAAACATCTACATCTGAGGATGAGAGCAACACATAAGTCACAAGCTTCTTATTTATACATTAAAAATTAAGTGTGGTCAAGCTTCATTTCAGTGCAAAAATAAGTTATAGAACAAATAATGCAAAGTTAACTTTTTAGCGAGAAATGAAAAGACACTATGAGCTCTAATAAGGTGTAAAGACAAAGCACCTTGAGACCTGTCGGTTTCTCACACAGCCAACTCAGCTTAGAGAGTTTCTGGCAGCAAATTGACAGTCAAAGAAAAGTCTTTCTGAGGGCCATATGTTTTGTGTTTACTAGATAGTGAAGCCCAGTGCCAAACGGCCCTGATAGACTGGCTGCTGAGGTACGGCAAGAAGACCTACTATGACAGGCTTTCACGTGCCTTGCATCACATCGGCAGAACAGACATCGCCATTGGTGAGAATAAATGGCGACTCCTGCCTCCTGCAGCATGGAATCATTTATTTTTAAACAGAACAACTGTGTTGTGCTACTAATGCAATGGTTTTCAAATTAAAATGGCTGACTTTTTATACACAGTACAGTGTTGTTGATAGGAACAAATCCCTATGAGCAGACATCACAGCATGTCCCTTGACAAAAGGAAATTAGAACAAAGCCTCATTTGGGTACATGGCAGTGTATTTTCAAAATTGGTTTATTTCGGTCAAGAAGGCCTCCTCAAGATTTTAACAACAGTGTATAATTGCTTCATTACTCTAAGATTTATTTTAATTGGAACTTCAAAAGTGGCATATTTTGCGGAATGCCAGTCTTTGGCATGTGTTGCAGTCCAGTGTGCACACAAATCCACAGCCGAGTGGCGTTGGGTAGAGGGAGGTGTAAATGATCTGACAGAGGACTCAGTGGAGCTGACACCAGCCACAGAACAAACCATCTGCTCCTTTCATCAGCAGCTTTGGAGTGAAAAAAAAGACAAGGAAAGGATAGGAAGAGATGAGCTGGAGTTTGGGGTGGGTTGGGGTGGGATGGGGTCCTTGATGGAAAAGCCTGGATGCAAAATGTAGCAATTATCTTACACTTGATTGCATTTCTGAAGAGATCTACTCATACATCGAAACCTGAGAGATTCATTTTTGTTTTATTCTGAAGGACAGCAGGAGCTCTCCTGCTAGAAGTAATTATGGTTATTGCAAAAAAACAACAATCAAATCCAATTTTACAATCTTTTATAGGATACGTAAACACATTTATACCTTGAGATGCAGAGAAATAATCATCAATTGTATTATTTTGTCTTCACAGAAGTGGGGAAGAACATCAACCAGGACAAAGCCTTGAGCCTGAAGCACTATGTTGAAGATTATCACAAATATGTCAACTCTTTAAACTTTGTGTCGGACACAAAACACCAAAAACGTGGACACCAGAGGGTCAGAAAAAGAAAGGGTACAATCACTTATCTCAAAGCTTGGATTTTTCACTTTTGAGTTTGGTAGATCATAAAACAGGAAAACGTGATAGAGAACTAAGTCTTAGCATTTGTGTCCATGCTAAGCCCAGATACTGTGACTACAGATGTCCAAAGGAGATTTCTGGGTTATTCCTCTGGAGACTCCATGAATGACAAACGGTATAATGTTTCACTGAACCCTGAATCTATTAAGTGTTTAGATGAGATGACAGATTAGATTTGGTGGTCGTGGGCATGCTTCCAGCTCATTACTTCTCAGTATCAACACTCTCGCTATACAAGTAATATTTCCCAGGACAGTTACGAAACCCAAAATGTAATTATCACCTGTCCATTTCGTCAGTCTCCTGGGTGCTTCATTCAAGTTAAAACTTGACAGAAATGCTCCCATAATCCTTTGAGATGGTAAGTGTGTCTGTCCTGTTTGTGCTCTGTGTGTGTGTGTTAGTTAGCGATCTGACATGGCGTGACCTGGATCTGATTGTGGAGCAGGTTCGTGTCCCTCCGTACCAGAAGGGGCCTTTGGATGTAGGTCTGCCAGTATTGTATGGTCTTCTGTTGGGCTTCGGGGGCACCTTGTTCATAGGCACAGCTTTACTCCTCATCATTGTCCACATTTCTCATAGAAGGCTTCAGAACTGTCACTCCAGAGCCATCAGCAGTTCCAGCAGTAAAGTCATGTAATTTGGGGAGCTTCTGGAATGTCAGATGTATACATTTCAATTATCAAAAATGAAATAAATGCACAAAAATAAAAACTGAACATATTTTGTCTTCTTTGGCTTTGCTGTTCTGGTAAGTCCTGCAGAGAAATATGCCTGAAACATTTAATCATCACCAGGACCAATGCAGGACCTAAATATCGATTCAAAATCACTACTGCTAATTATGATTAATGTGACAAGCATAATGTAGTTTGAGATAAAATAATTATCCTTGTGTGTATTGCTAGACTAGTAAGTGTTATTGTCTTGCCAGTGGGTAGATGACTGGTACTGTGACAGATGCGCTGGAACCCAGCCCTTACACCAAAGGTTGTTCCGGTGTTACTGTGATAGTGATGCCACTTTCCATTTCCCCTCCAAGTGACGGCAACGTGCCCGTCTGGCATCGAAGAACAACTAATTATCCAGCCTGGCGCCTGCTTCCCTGGAGCCTGCCGATACCTCCACAGGCAATCCAAAAGACTAATAACAATGACAATGCTAGCAGACAATGGAGCACTCTTGGTTGTGATGGCAGCTTCTAGCGGGTGACAAAGCCAAACAGAAAACACAGGGTTATATTTTTTGAAAGTGTAAAGTGGGAATGACTCTTAGTAAGCTGAAATAACTTGATATATGAGATGCAGTAAGTCAGTCCAGAATTGGTATCGGAAGCCTAACAAAATAAAAATGTCTAATTTCAAATTTACTTTGTTGACATGTTCAAGTTTTAATTAAGAAAATCATTTTCTCAGAATATTTTTTTTAACTTACTCTGCTGAGACAAACAGTTTCATAATTCCAAGATAGAAAACAAGCTCACGGCGCTGGAGTACTTTCGAGCTTCTTGTTTCTTACTCTAACACTACTTTCTTCGTCATAATTGAACTAATTACTTCATTATACAAATCTGGCCTAATGTGCTTCAGGAGTCAGACAGCTTGGATTAACAGTGGCACTAAGCAGCAATTACTGACTATTAGTTCATAAATCAACATTTAAACAAATTATAGTGCCAAGCAAAGCTGTATGAGCAAAGCTCTAAGACCAAAAGTGTGTGTGGATTTGAGTTTTGTCTTATTACCGAAGCATTGGCCTAAAATCTTAGAACATTGCAAGCATTCCCTTTACAGTGATATCATTTGACTTTGGATGTTCTTGGTTTGCCTTAATATTCAAATGCATAAGGAAATTTACACTTCTTTGACTTTGATTTTGAAAATAAAGATGCATTACATTGCCGGAATGTAGCCTTAAACCTGTAGCATGCAGTAATGACATTTTGTAACAGTTTGTCTTTCTCGCCATGTGTCTTTAAACAACATTGTGTTTCACCTTCGTCGCTTAGCTTCCCAGGTGGCACAGTAGAACTCTTCATGACAAAACTTCCTCTGTCCTTCAGTTTTCCCCTGCTGGCTGTTAGGATCTTGCAGGTGCTGACTATGACAGGTTCACCTGCTGTGGGCTCACCCGTATTTCTGTAACCAGTGGAGAGGAAAGCCAGAGTTTTGTATGCCTGAATGACTCACAGAAACAACATGCCACATGGGGCCTGCATCATAGCTGTGACACTCTTTAGCATAGAGAAGCTCCCACCAGAAAGCTTAGCTTCTAGTTACTTTGTCAACTAAGGTTGACAAAGAAAGATATGAGCACACCATGATCTTGTTGAGGCATACTTCATAACTATAAAAGTATACAATGTGGTGCACCATTTTATATTCCATTAAGTAAAGCCTGATCATGTGACTGGATTCAGCCCCATCCAAGATGCATGTCATTTACAGAGATCCGAAGAATAGGCCAGCGTTCATTTCAAGCCATTCTCATGCAAAGGATGTAGCAATCACAGATAACATGGATGAATAGAGAAAGAATCTGACATGAAATTGACATTTCCAGCCAAGACGATGCCAACGTCTGAAGGTACGGTTTCCAGGCATATCCATTCTCATGTTAAACAGAAGGGGGTTTTTTTCCCGTGGTTTCTTTGGGTTATTTAATAGTTTGTGGAGCAGCTTATCAAACTGGATTCTCTGAGGAGGACACATCTGTGTCTTGTCATTGGCTCAGCTTGGCATAAGGAGTCAAGTGTTTGTCTGGATGAAAATGTAGACGGACTGGATGTAATGCGTGCCAAGGGGACGCTCAGACAGAGGGCTGCGTCCTTGATGTGCTGAGGCTGAGCGTTCTGCACCAGGGCCTCTGGGGTGTGCTTAGTGTCACTAAAGGCTTTAACTTCCCCCTCCCTCCATTTGCATCTTCATTCATCTGCAGGGCCACTGAGGTGCTGCAGTCCCCACTCAACCATCACTCTGCCTTTGCTCAATATATATGGATCACAGGAAACAAGATCACAACACCAGCTCTTTTAAAGTCATACTTTTTTTAATCGCCTCGACTTCAGCTTTCACAACTTTGTCTTTCATGGTTTCCTTGGGGGGTGGGGATCTGAGACTCCTTCAAAGTTTTTTAGTGCTGATCAGACAGGAGGATTTTCTGGGTTAACAGATATAGCCACAGTGCCATCCTGTGGTTATGACACGTCAATACAGCAATTGACATGATCATTTGATTGCGTTTGTGAATGGGTTTGAACCCTACTTATGAGCAATTTTTAATGGCTATAATAAATGTCTATGTTATAAAAGCAGAAAATACTGCATATTGTCATTTATCGTTTTAAAGTGAGTTTGTATATTGCGTTTATTGCTTTAACTCCAAGAGCAGCCATAGAAAAGCAGTTTCACCTGCAGTTGTCATCTAATAAAATGCAAGAGAGAGGTGAACAGATGGTCATAATGTGTGCAGTTAGAGTTTTAGGGAGTCAGGCACACTGAATCACTAAGTAGGACTGTGTATTGTTGTCACAATAAAATGCCTCATATGCCTAAACATAGTAAATGGCCAACGCTGGAAGTCTCCCTTTATTTTTATTTTGTTTTGTTTGGGGGTTTTTTTTGTGTGTGTGTGTGGGGGGGGGGGGGCTAAAAAAAATT
>VUQG01012034.1:75280-90503 GCA_015106755.1 Etia nguti
GGTGGAAGTTTCTTTTTTTTTTTTTTTTTTTTTGTTTGGGGGTTTTTTTTGTGTTGGGGGGGGGGGGGGGGGGGGTTAAATAATATCTGGCTGTTTCTACTGTATAGAATTGTGTGCAGCAGTTTATATGTTTAGATAAACATGATTCTTTCAAATCACAAGCGTGTAATTAAACAGGGTATGTTATTACGTTTTACAACAGATTAAGTTATTTTAGCTCTAATTTAAGAGTTTAGAAAAAGTCATCCCAAAGGTAGGCTGAATTCCCCCCCCCAAAAAAGGTTATGAATAATCAAGAGGTGAGCAACAGCAAAGTCATGGTAACATCTGGTAAAGGGTTTTCAGTAATGACTGC
Organism: Etia nguti; assembly: GCA_015106755.1. Taxonomy (NCBI): domain Eukaryota; kingdom Metazoa; phylum Chordata; class Actinopteri; order Cichliformes; family Cichlidae; genus Etia; species Etia nguti. Next base: position 75,636 of record VUQG01012034.1, read on the forward strand.
TTGGCTTGTCTACTTATGGAGATAAAAGCAGAAGATTTCTCCTGTGTGTTTCTGACAGGTGTGTTTCCTCTGCGCCAGAGAAAGGCAGATTTACCCATGAGACATCAGGCATAAAGAGAGCAAGCCAAACTGGTCTCAACTGGTCTGGTATTGAAGCCCATTGCTTTTTTCTGTTTTCCCCTCTATTTTCAGCTTTCAGATTTGCATTTATGGAAAATTTATGGATCACTTTCATGTAGAACTCACTGGGATGCTAATATGTTTGTGTTAATGATTCTGCTATTTTATGCAGCTGAAGCAAGTGGCAATTTCACTAATGCTTATGCGGTTAATGCTCTCAGCATACTCCATGTGACAGACATTTGTAGGCACCTAGTTATGCCTAGTGATGGTCTCTAAAGTCAAGTGTCTGTTGGGCTGAACAGTTCAGTTCTAAAAGTCTGAACATACAAACACTCCATCAGCATTGATGGAGATCTTCTAAATTGGGCTGTGAGCTTATCATTCAGTTCTCAAAATAAATGAAATAATTGTACAGCAGCTATTAAATTATCATTGTGTAATAACACTCATAACACCCCTGATGACATGCTGCAAAGCATCATGTGGCTCTGTTCTACACTCTGTGTAGTGTTCTAATGAGTTCTCCCAGCATTGCACCACACTGCGTTGTTTTGCATTGTCTTGTCTAATTTCCCCACTGATACTGAAGGGCTCAGTAAGGAGCCAGTATCTATAGTCATCACTCGATTTTTGGTTTTTTTTGTTTTTTGTTGTCGTTGTTGTTTTTAATCTAGCAAGAGACAGGAACGCAAACAGCACCCCCCGCTCTGTTTATTGACTTGATAGGATGATAAAACACCTCACTTGCATACCTGTCCAACACAATAGCTGCAAATCTGTCTTGATAAGCAAGGTCAAATTTGTGTATCTCTCTAAAGATTTATCTTCTTGTTTCATGTTTGTTTATGCTACTGTTTATGAAATTGAAATCACTTATTTTCTTTCCAATTAAGTTGTTAAAAACAAAAAAATAAAGACAACTCTGAGCTTTCAGCAGAAAAACTCTGCTGTTTGTAGTTTCAATCATATCATAAAGGTCAGTGGCTTTTGAAATCATTAACACTGCGATTGCTTTTAATGCAATAATGGTAGCGTGTAATGAAAGTATTCAGTGCATCTACAAGTTGATATAGGAGGAAAACAAAAATGGCAAGCAGGTTGAGCAGAATCTTCAATCAGACGTGGGGTTGTGGCTTAATTCAACTATAAATAATTAACCATCTTCCAGTTAGATACGCAGACTTAATGATTTTATGCCTTAATTAATCACAAGAGAACGTTCCATTGTTGGTGCATTTAGTTGCTGCTGAACTACTGGAATGAGACAATAGGCAGCATTAATTAATACCAGATATCAGTGGTCACATTTGCTCTTTGCAACTCTGAAAACAAACCCTGTCCAAAGACAATTTGCTGACATTACACAATCAAGATTTATGACACCCGAGCTTAAAACTAGTTTGTTAATGATGCAGAACAGATCCCCAAACACAGGCCTGTAAAATGCATATGCAAAGCACCAACTGCTGTCAATTGATCAATGTCAGACAACAATTATTTAAATTTACAGAAGTGATATGCTTTTTCTCCATCATCCTCATTTCCTCAGATGGGGCTCACAAGCCCACATCCAATTTGCACAACAGTCTTTGGCTTCCTGGGTCTTTATCCAAGCGCTCCAATTTTAAATCTTGATTTTGAAAGGTCAGAGCTAAATATTTTCTCGGGGAAGGCGCTTCATAAAAGCACGCGAGCGCTAAATGACAAGGTCCCATAACTCAATGAGAAGATACCCTCTGACACCATGCAATTAGTCTCAATAGTATGAAACCACTGGGCGTGTAAACAAATTTAATACATAAATCTCTTGGTCTAAAATTTCTAAAAGGAACCTTGTTAATTAAACCATCATGGTCAATGAATGTGCAAGGGGTGTAAAATTAATTTTTATGTGAACTTGCTATTACAGGATTAAGAAGCTAGTCCATTATAACAGCATCTCATTTGAAAAGGGATTTAGCTGGAGGTATTTCATAGTTCAATGTAATCATCGTTTGACCTCCAGAAAGGTTGGGTTTTTTTCTACCTATTGCTTCATTGATAAGGAGTAATTAAGGAGTAATGTCACAGTATCAAGAGGGTCAGATTGAAAACAGAAGTAGTCCAAAGTCTGTTGTTCTATTTGAATACGTTAGAAAGGAATAAAATATGATCCTAACTGTAAACGTTGAGAGGGCAGTGAGCGCTAACAACACCAAATAAGAATAAACAATTGCCCAGAATTCATGGGTGGGTGCACAGAAGGTGTGAACCAGTGACTTGGGGGTGTTACAGTGTTTTAATCCCTCTCACTCTGAATAATGCACAAGAAACTGCAACCACACAATTTCAAAAGCACTTTACTTTGACTGACATGTCTCTGTGATCCATATATTTATTGTGTACATTATTTACGGTATTTTGTTACTTTTGTTTTTGCAGTATGCATACCTACATTAATATTGCAATTAATGTTGAGCAAATTGCAATATTATACAAATCAAAACATTCTCCTAAAGTGCAAGAAACTATTGCGTATGTAGTAACCTGGTGGTTTTAAGCTAGGCCTGCTTTACACACAAACATATGCATAGGCCTACAGGATTGTTACTGTACAGTAATTTAATGCTCAGTAATGACCACTGAAATTTGACAATGTTACTGCAAATGACTCATTTCATTTCATTTCATCGTTCAATCATTAATTGTTGAAATAAAAATAAAAACAACACTTAAGAAAAAGTCAAATGAACTTATACAAAGTAAATACAAAGTAAATTACTTTAGGTACAGGCAAGAGTAAGTAATGCAGATCCTTATTAAGTTTGGGATGTCTACATGAATGTGAGTGACTTGTCTTCACAAAGTGTTGTTTTTGTATTGCAGTGAAAGAAATCTTGATTTATACCTGTAACTAATAACTTTCATAATATAACTGAAACTTAAAAACGTAACATTTATAACATAAAAAAACATTAAAAACTGGAAATTAAGTGAAAATGATTGAAATTAAAAACTACAGTCATTTGAAAAAGAACATTTTCAAAGGACTTTATGAAGTCCTCACCAATACTGGAGCTATAGGAATTAAGAGGATAGGTAGCAACCAGGTATTGCTAATCAAATGCATTTGATTAACTGATGGTCAGTAAGTGTGACTGCTCTATTAAAAAATACATTTTGGCTGTTTATTGGTTTATTCAGGTGTGTGTTAACACAATGCCACAGTCTGCCCTGGAGTGGATGTCCCAGCAAATTCAAGGTCAAACCATTCAATGTTCAAAGAAAATGAAAAAAAAAACCAAGACCTCAGTGAGCATGTTAAATGTTGAAGTTAATGACAGAACCATTAGAAGAAGAAAAAAAAAACTGAGCATGTACAGTTCTTTTGGAAAGGTTGACAGATAAGACTTGAGTAGATATGTTTGACCACAATGCACAGAACCACATTTGGTAAACCAAACACGCTATATTAGCACAAACAACCCATACCAACTGTCAAGCACGGTGATGGAGGGGTGATGATTTGGGCGCCTTGTTGTCACTGAGCAGAACTCCTCTGCATTTCAAAGGACTGCACAGACTCCTTTGAAGACTTTTTTCTTATGACTTATGACATGTACATAATAAAAACTGCTATAATGGCCAAAGTTAGTACAACAAATGAATATAGTGGTCTGTAATCTTTTGGTAGTGTTGTGTATGGAAAATTAAAAATGACAGAGAGATTGCCTTTTCTTATACAGTACATTGAAACATTTATAGTCAAGAAAATTAGGACAATAATAGCTCATAACCATATGTCAAACAATAGTCAAACTAATTCTTTCAATCAAAATATCCCTCTAATTTAAATCAAATCAAGTCCACACAGGCAGCCTGAAAACAATGAGGCAGAGAAGAAAGAGAAGTGTGAGCTGCAGGTGATGAATTAAACACAAACACACACAGACACTTACATGCATTAAGCGATGAAAGACTTTCCCAAGGCTCCAAATTAAAGCTGATGGCCATAGAAACCTTGTAATCACTTGTGGTGCCAATTTGCTGCAGAGACGAAGTGGAGCAGAGGAGCAGATGTGTGCCAGAATACCTTAGGATGATTTCTTAATAGCTTTATAAATCCATTCATGCATCACAGGCATACCAACACCACTGACAGCCTGCTGCTAGACTAGACACCACAGGCCTTTAAGCACCTGCTACACAAACACAAGTTATCTGGCCCACACATTTCTCTTTCTTACAGCTTATACTGGCGCAAGAGGCAACAATTAAGAGTGTTATTTGGTTGTTGTAGCTCAATTCTGCCTTATGGACAATTATGAAGACTCTGGTGCTTAACAGAGTTTGCAACAACAAAGCCATGAAACTGCTGATACTATGTAATCTTCCTTTCACTTATATTTAGCCTTTTGCAGTTCCTTACCTCCACAGGGGCTTAGCCAGACTGCTCAGCTAGTTGTAGCTCACAGCTGTGGCCATGCACACTCTCATTTAATTACAGGAGCACTTCTGTATGACTGCGCAGTCAGCAGTTCACTCCTCAGTTATTGTAAAAGGTAGGCAAACTGAGCCCCAGAGTTCCCTTCATTATCTGCTCAGCACTTGCTTGTTGCTGGTGTCTCTTGCGCTAGTACGTGCCACCCCCTGTCAGTGACGTGAAGTACTGATTACTGCCCCAACATCAAGGTAGAAAATTTGATAATTTTAGATAGTCGGATAAAAGATGAAAGCTTAAGCAGAGGACGGATTTTGGCAAGAATGCATTTCATAAATTGCAGAATAATGTCAAGATTATTGGCAATATCTTCAGTATGTTTCTTCTGCTCTTGTTCACTTCAAAACATTTCCTGCAAAAGTAAAGTGACTCTTAGACACAGAATATTCACTTCAGGATCAATAATAAGTAGGTGAACCTGTCATTTTGTATCAGGTTGTGCAAACAAATGTTAGTGTACCTGTTCCAGATCCTTCTCCTCATTAATGTTAAAATCAAGTCCCTGTTTTGCTCCCTGGGCCTGCAGCCAACAATATTTCACATATTTTAGTTAAACAGGCTTGTACACAATGTGATTCTATTAATACTGACACAACATGCAGTAAGACAGTTGGCATACAATGCAATCTCCTTTAACTGTGTGAAGCAGTTAGTCCAAAGTGCTCTTCAAAGACCTAGAGCTTTGCATTACTAGTTACAATATGTACAGACCTACAGTATGCTTTACAATCATTTTTTATCCATGCTAAGTAATATTTTTTTTTATCAGGAGCCACTTTTTAGGGAGCTATTTTACTTTCCATTTAGAAATGTACAACATAATCTCTTTTATGAATCTTCTGAATTAAAAAATATTTACAATTTTCTTTTTTTATACCTATAATAATTTGTTATTGTCTTCCATGATGTGTCTGTCATGTTATATTAATAAAAAGGCTGCTTTAGCTCATGTGACAATGAGAAACATTAGACAGAATAAGAGAGACTAAATCAGATACAGAGCATACAATATGTGCCATGACCTTGGTGTAACGTACAGCTTTATTTGTTGTGGCGCTTACTCTGTCACAAAACCCTATGATATTTCTGTTTACCTTTGCTGAACCAGATAAGGTGACAAAAGCTGCACTAAGAAGAGGAATTTTTCACTTAGGAAAAAAAGTATTTTTCTCCTCTGTTTAATCTGTCCCCATATCCCTAACCTTAGAGGGTTTAAACAGCATGTGTTTGTATGTGATGTTTTGAAAAGGATTTGTCTGATAAGGTTATTTTATGCAGTGAAGCCTACCTTTGAGTAGACTTGCCTCTCTCCAGAGGTCTGCTGAGCAAACAGAATGGCATCATGAACAGAAAGAAAGAGATTACTGCGGGCAATATTGCCATCTTCAAAAGCTCCCCCGGCCTCCAGTTCTTCATACACCTGGGCTGCAAGTAAGGCAACTAATATTATACAGGGACAAAGACATTGTTAAACGTAGTGATTTTGCCTAACGCGCCTGTAGTATTGTAATTACAATTCTGTAAGGCAGGAGAGAAACAAGAGAAGATTTGCAGCCTTAAAGTAATCAAGCATGATAAACTACAGTCATTGTGGATCTTCCCTTTATCTCGCTGGGAAATTGAGGTTACCTGCACAAAATGATAAGCAATGTCTAACTTGTTTTCCTCTGACAGAGCTCTTCCCAGAGCTAATGGACTCAGTGCTGTATCAATGATTAGGTCTTTGTTGCCATGCCAACTGCACAGATGAGCCAACAGGTGTGAACAAATTCAGGTAATTTAAGATTTTACCTTGAACGTTAGCCAGGTACAGTTTAATGCCCAGCATCGTGTAGCCCGAGTTCATCTGTGTGGAAAATGAAAGAAAGAAAACCTGTCATGGACATGTATATACATGAACTTACGATGAAACCCAATTATTAATGCTCTCATAAAAAGGCTCAGCAAGGAAGGACAGGGCTCGGCTGAACAGCATCTGGCTAACCAAAAATGAAATATTTGATTTGTAAAAAGAAAAAATAAAGCATCCTTTAACGCAGGTTAGAAGCTCTCTTTTTCTATTTGGACATGTCTCTTTACACTTTAACTGCCTCAGTCTCTTTGACATGGGAACATCAACATTAGAAACTCTCTGAAATTATAATTTGTGTTAATTAACTTAGCTGTTAGACATCAGATTTAAACATAATCAAACCCCTTTCAAAAAACATTTGCTGCAAATTTAAACTATTTTTCAATCTAAAAAAACTGCATCTTTAATCCTTTATGGTTACTGTCTACACCATAAAACAGAATCTAAAACATTTAGTGTACAACTAATACAACTAATCCTGATTCTGTTAGCACAGGAAAGAACTTCATAACCTTTATCAATACTTTTATGCCCATCAGGTCTATGAAGCAGACCCCCGCCAGGTCGAGGATTAGGGTGTGGAAGGGCACTGGCTGAGGCTCCAGGGTGAGAACAGGGGGACTGGATGGCTCTTGGTCAGGCAACTGCTCCCCCAGTTCAATGTCATTACAGTGGAAGTTGACATAGCTTGTAGGAAGCTCAACATTGTTGGCACTGCCATCGTTCATATCAAAGTCATTTTGCAGTTCAAGCTGAGATATGGTCTAGATTTACAGGAAATAAATACAGAAAGGTACAGAAAGGTCACAAGTTGTATTTTCAGTGAATCACCTTTAACTCAGTGGGATACATATCAACAGTTGGATGGCCCATAAATTACACGTGTCAGATGTCACATATACTTGATCCTACCTGAGCTTTCATGTTAACCAAAGAGCTGGGTTTCCGCCTTCTTGACGTTTTATCCTTATCTTGTTTCACTTTTTCCTTCTGTTCTTTGTCCAAGAACTTCTGCCTGGCCAGGATAAGTTTTCCAGGGTCCAGCCCAGTCTAGGTATAAAAATACTATATAAACATCTACATGTCACAAGAACACATGGCTAACCTTGCCTGACAGGAAAAGTGGCCATTTTGTCTTACCTTTTTGATGACTCTCTGGCGAAATATTTCCGCATTTGCAAAGTAGATTGGTGAGCAATAGTTAACTATTTTCACACCTGTTACTGACATGACCTGTGGGGTTATTACAAAAAAAATGAGATGCAATTCATCCTAAGTCATTTCTAATGGTAAAAAAAAATGTATATATACTTAATATACCTTGCTGTACATCTTTGGATTTCTGTAGATATCTGTATCCTTAATTTGAACAATTGTTGAACCATTGCGACTGTAAGGAAAACGTAGTTATAAAAAACTAAAACAGTAGAGCTCATTTTTGGTTCAAATATACTATGTGTTCATACAGTTTACTCACAACTGTGTCTTGAATATAACTACCAGGATGGAAAAACTCACTCCGATAGCAACACCATAAGGCAAGCTTAGAAAGAATGTGGCCAAGAATGACACAACCCACACACACTAAAAGAGAAGAGACAACTAGACATGAAAAAAAAAATAGGGGAAAAAACCCACTGCATTGTGCTTCAATATCATATCAAATGATTTAAATTACACAGTCCAATTTGCTCTTCTTCCATAAATGATAGGGATCAGAGAGCTGTAGGAGTGTGTTCTTCAGGTTTACTGCAATCAACGCTCCAAGCACTGACTTGGGAAACAAAGATAACTGGAGTTAACTTAATATGTCTCAGTTGTTCTTACGTCTGTATGTTTTGTATGATATTTCAGGTTCACACTGTTATGTCCACTTACTTTTGGGAGTGGCTTTAGATAGATTCCCAGGGCGAGCATGGTGACCATTACTACTAGCATTACACACAGACTGGCAAACTACAAGAGAGCAGCAGTGCAGTAGTTAGGGGCTTTGTTTAAAAAAAATAATACTGTATTTATAGTCCATACAAAATTTTCCTCAGTAGGTTCTTAGTTATGATTTGAGTATGATCTGCACTCACTTGTGAGGTTCCTCCAGCACTGTCAACAGCCAGGGTTACAGACAGAGCACAGCAGATCACATGGATCTTAAAGAAAGACCCAAGGAAATTGCTGCAGCCTAGAGCCAACATTTCCTATTCAAAAAGACCTTTTCAGTGTTGACAAAAGTGAAGTAAAATGCACTTCTTACATTTTTAAGACAGATGCAGTTTTTCAAACCTGGTTGGGATTCACATCATAGCCATGCTTAGCTGCCAGTGTCCTGCCCATAGCTAAGTTGATGACGTATCCGACAATAGCCAGAGAGAAAGCTGTGCTCAACATGTCTTCCCACTGACTCACTGTTGGGAGGATTGGTGCAGGAAATCTAGAAAACATAGACAAGAAACAAATCAGAGTTAATCATTCTTTAATGACTTTCATGAATAACTGTAGGGCAAAAAGCAACCACTAATCCTGATTATGCTGATGTCTGCTTTACCCCAGAGGAATATTTCCCACAATGTCCATGTGGTAGATCTCAGGAAGATGCAGCGGACCTGAGAGGGCTGTGGCCACCACCACCTGTGGAAAACAGGAACAGAAATCACAATACATTCTATTATATACTGTTAATTCTCTTTTGTGCACCCAGAAAAACATCTGTGCAACAGCTATCTTAAATATCTAAAAGAAAAAAATTTAACTACTTACGATGATGATCTCAATAGGAATAGGGAAAGGAAGTTTATGACGATAGCGGAAACTTAGTTCTTTCACCACAATCAAAACTGCACTGCTGACCAAAGCAAAGACTAAGGAGGCTATATTGGTATCAGGAAGGCCCAATATTATATCCTTGAGAGTCTGTTTGGAAAGAAATGATTTAAATACATTTTCAGCAAATCATAATTTTGCAAAGTATCCGATCATATTTTTCTTTAATAATGAATGGGTAACTTACATATATAACAGCCAGCGGACCACTGTAAGGTGGCACTGTGATGCCAAAGATGTACTTGAGCACTGAAATTAAGATTTGCAGTCCTGCAGCAGTCATGAAGCCTCTGACAAACGATTCTGATAGATAGATGGCTACAAACCCAAACTGCATGAAGCCAAGACCAATCTGTACAGACATAAATCATACTCAGTGTGTCACCTTTAAACTATATCCCATAGTGCTTTCAGATTTTACCTTAAAAGACTGATCTTTTAGTGCTATAAGTACCTGTATGATTGCAGTGAGACAGGCCAGAGTACCAGATATCCCCAGACGAACTTCATTCATCCTGTCAGTGTCCACTACTGTGGCATTAAGAGTGGCATTGAAATGACTAAAATCCGACTCAGGGGCTAGCCTAAGACACACGATTCCCACCATAATGCTGAGAACAGCAAAAGTACCTAGACATAGAAAGTAGGGTGTCACATCTATTTTCCTCGCCATATTGCAAAGCGGGCAAAGTCAGGCTCAGTGCAGCACCATGCAGCTCTGGTAACTTATCACTGTCATCATACTAAATTGCTGTAGATAAATCACTCTGATTTACCTGGGACCATCTGGTGAGCAGTGCCCATGAAGAAATATGGGATGAGGGGGAAGAAAGAGGAATAGAGACCATTGACAGGAGGAAGATTTGCAAGGAGGGCAAAAGCCATGCCTGGAAAGAAAAAAGGCTGTCAAATAAATAATAAAAAATAACACAAAAACTGTTATCCACTCCACCAGCTAGCATCAGTCAAAGGCTGTTATACAGAGTCATCTGAGAGTAGAAGATTGACTGACCTTGGGGAACCTGAATGGTGCCGGCGCTGACCCCACTGATGACATCACACAGCAGGTTTTCTTTTACTTTGTACTTGGGAAGCCAGCTTAGGACTGGCAGATGTTTAAGTAACAAGCCTTTGAGCCTGGGTACAGAACATCTGACACAAAAAAAACAAAAAACTGTCTTAGAAGACCTCTGGTTTTCTGCTTGTTCCTTTATAAAAGTCTATAACACACATGTAAACTTGAGTTCTAGGTATATAGCCCCTCACTATTTGAATACAATACAGAGGCTTGTCAGAAGAGTTTGTGTGAGAGAAAAGCACGTTGTTCATGTTGACTGCGCAGTAAGATTGCAGTTCGGTACCTGAAGAGTTTCTTCACTTTTTCTCCAACGGGGAACTGTCGACTCTTTTTGTCAAATTCTCTGTCAAAGTCTGGGAGATTATATGCCGGCCTGTCAATCACATAACGTGGGCTGTCCTGTTGCATGGCTACAACATAGCAAAATATATTAAGCAAACAGAAATTTTATGCAGTGTGTTCAAAGTGAAATTTTAGGAATTAAAATATTCAGTCATTTGGTGTCTTTTTTGTAAAATTTGTCATTAATTCATGAAAGTATCCATATCATGAAAACTCAGCAGCATACCTGAAACATCATGGTATATTTTATACTTCACCTTACACTAATGCCTTTCCCGATACTAAACCTGGCCCATACTTTAAGTGTAAGGTCCTTATCTAACCTTGATGAATGAAAGATCAGCCAAAACTTCACTGGACTAATAAAATGTTTGATCAACACTGGGTAAATAAAAGATCATGCACAAGTTTATTCAGTCCTCAGTAATCCTTTTCTCCATGCAGCAGAAAAACGGATGTTATTTTGAAAAATTCACCAGAATGACAATACAATAAATCATCAGTACAAAGATATTTATAGCTGTCAGTTGTAATTACTGTAACATTGTTATAAACTGTTAAACACTAAACAGGAAAAGAAGATTTTAAAGAAAAAAAGCTAAAAAGAGAAACAACTGCATTAAGAAAATGAAATTAGACTTAGCCTTTTTTTTTTAAAAATAAATGAAACTCCAATATGGCAATACTATGTGTATTAATATATCTTATCAATATCACAACCTAGGGATATTACATTACATCTCTTACATATAACCTGTTAATGTAAATAAGCGATTCCTAACAACTGGTGTATGCCTGTGTTATGACTGATTGCAGAGGACTAATAAAACAAAATGTTGTGTGTAAAGGCAAACACAATTAGACAGATGTAAATGCTCTACATAAAAAAAGAAATTTTGTTGTACAATGTTAAATAAAAAACAGAAATTTTAAGACACTGTACTTACTTTTGCCTTGCTTACTCTTGAGTCACGTCTGCAGATGTTTGGCTCAAATGAGACTTGTTTGATTACTTTTGAAGTAATCTAAAGACCTTCTACACCTGCTGGGTGGAGCTTAAAAAGATAAAGCCTGGTGCATGCACGCTTACTGTGAAATACACGGCTCAAAAAATGAACACTTTCAAACACATAATGAAATCATAAGGATGCCACATCATTTGATGGAAATTAAAATTATCAAACTATAGATGGCTGAATTCAAAGACAACCCAAAATCAAAGTGAAAAAATAATACAGCATGTTAGTCCATTACGCTGAATTTTCATTGTAGCAACTCAAAATCGTATTCAGTAGTATGTAAAGCACCCGGATATGCATGCATGACAATGTCAGGGCATGCTCCTAATGAGACCACGGATGGTGTCTTTGGGGATCTCCTCCCATATCTGGGCCAGATCACTAAGCTACTGGACAGTCTGAGGTAGCATTGAATGGACCAAAACATAATGTCCCAGCGCTCTTATACTGGATTTCGGCCAGGCATGCGTGGGGGCCAGTTAGCTGTTTCAGTTCCTTTATCTTCCAGGAACTGCCTGCATACTCTCACTACATGAGGCCAAGCGCTGTCTAGCCAGCAGAGGTCTGTCTGACCCTTAACCATCAAACCAGTCATGCTGAACAATGTTACAGGAAAAATAATGTTCTCCACGGCATCTCCTGACCCTTTAACATTTGTCACAGATGCACAGGGTAAATCTGGTCTCATCTATAAAGACTATAGAAACCAGTGCTGGACCTCCCAGTTCCGGTAATATATGGTAATATACCAATCAGGCTCCATAGTGTCAGGCAGTGAGCACATGGCCCACCAGAGGGCGTTGGGCCTTCAAACCAGCCTCATGAAGCCTTTGCCTGATTGTTTGGTCTGAGCCATTTACACCAGTGGCCTGCTGGAGCTCATTTTATAGGGCCGCTGCAGTGCTCATCCTGTTTCTCCTTGCACAAAGAATCAGATACCGGTCTTGCTAATGGGTTAAGAGCCTTCTACTGCCCTGTCCAGCTCTCCTAGAGTAACTGCCTGTCTCTTGGATTCTCCTCCATGCTTTGGAGACTTCCCTGACAAAGCAAACTTTCTGGCAATGACGCACACTAATGTGCTGTCCCGGAGGAGTTGGACTACCTGTGCCGACTCATGATACCAGTAATGACACTGACCATAGCAAAATGCAAAACCAGTGAAAAAAGTCATCAGAAAAGATGAGGAAGGAAAAAATGTCAGTGGCTTCTATCTGTAAAACCAGTCCTGTTTTGAGGCTTGTCTCATTGCTGAATTTCGATAAAACAAATTAAATAAAACAGATTAACAATCCCTCTGCTACTTAACTGACCACATCAATATCCCAGAAATTTAACTGACTTGATGGCATACTCTGATTGAAGTGTTCCTTTAATTTATTGAGCAGTGTAGTTAAATTGCTTAAACTGCTGATTGCCGAATGTGCCGTTTCATCTGTGCGCTACCGAGCAAGGACACAAGACGATGTAATTATCAATAAATGCATTTTAATAGGTTCAGTTTCTATATACATGTAGCATCCTGATATTCATACTTATCAACAGAAACACAGAAACAAAAATACAACTTTACATGTTTTATGGGAAAAGGGTAGACATAAGATAGAGCTGGAACTAAACCAATTACAAACCAGTTTAATTTGGCGTATACAAGTAATCCTGCTAACTGCAAAAAAATGATATAAACACCTTCTTTTAACAAAAAAGGGTGAGATTGAGATGACAATGTGTAAAACATGATTTTGTCCCATTGTATTAGAATTAGTGTGCAAAACAATGGCATCAATATCATAGACTAAAGTGCAATTATTTAGTAGTTCCATTCGTGTTTTCTCTAAAAGAGGAATGTCAGAATTCCGATAACCTCTCGACATAAAAAGAATGTCTCCCTCTGGTGGAACAAAAAATGAAAAGCACAAATTTCACATGAAGGCATCACCTTCAAGAATGACAGAACAATCGAGCACTTCTTCCTTTCTTACAGAAGGATGAATGCTCTTAACATTTGCCATGAAAGAAAGCTTTCAATGAGAACACAAAACTTTATATCTGCAGCTAAATTGCCCAAAACATTCTTCAACGAATGAGCTGACAATGACAGAAATGATATGAGAACCAATAATTTTCCAAACAAAAACTTTGAAAAGGTGAGAGTACTGTTTGTGAATGGTGCCAACAGTAGCAAAATGCTGCAAAGTACTGGTGATATGTGGCTACATGTAGCAACATGTACATAGACTTGTAGGGAAAAAATATAAACAAGTGAGTGGATATATTTTTCACGAGTCGGTATAAAACCAATGCCGCAGATGATTTTCAACAAAAAGTAGGATGCACATAAAACATATTTAACTCATCTAAGACAGACATTTGTATCTGTACACAGAAGTGAAGGTGAACAAGTTTCAGTTAAGTTAATGTTGCCATTTTTGTTAGTGCACTTCAACAGCTTGATCTTTGTAGTAATGCTTCACACATAATGTTTAGTCGTGATACTAAATGTTTACGCTAAAATAACAAGCGCTCGTAGCGATAGCAGAACAGTGCAGCAGAATAAAGAACTTGGTATTGAACAGTGGTATTGGTATTGTCTAGCAAATCCTGGACTATGATGACTATAAAACACTTCTCAAACATTAAGTCAATGACTATCAGGAGATATGAGTATTTGCAGTTGAGTGCTGACTGTTTGAGAGCTAATTAGGATGAAAACAATCACTTGCTGTCAAGCTAGTATAACTTTTAAGGTAAATGGTTTTAATTTTGGTTTCGATTTTATGGTTGAGTATTATAACTTTCATTTGAAACACTAATCACTGGATTAAAAGCCTGTTATGGAGGGGATTTCCTTTTACCCTAACTGTTTTGTTTTTTTTTTAAAAACTAAACAACCCAAAGTTGTAGCTGTTTAAAACCACCTGCACGTCTCAAATGTCCTCCACAAATTCATTCAAAAGCAGCTGACGTTTTCAGAGGTTTAGAATTTCTACAGGACTGTAACAAGTAGGTCATTAAAGGTGGGAGAACAGGTCACAATGCAAATACAGAACTTGTTAAGCAAGTGCAGCACCATGTGATAAAAGTCTGATGATTTTTTTTTTTTTTTTTTTTTTTTTTTTTAATTTTCTCTTTTTTTTTTTTTTTAATTTTTTTTTTTTTT
>VUQG01012034.1:90523-140222 GCA_015106755.1 Etia nguti
AGACTAATGATTTTTTTTTTTTTTTTTTAAATCTAGCCATGTCTGCTTTTCCTCTTCTTTATTATAAAAGCTCATTGTCCATCTCCTGCTGGCAGCCTAAAACAAAGTCCACCAAAGTCTTTAAAATGAGTACTGACTAAAAATCACTGAGGATGCTGATGTCCGCAAACTCCTGGCGGTATTTGTATGAGTAGAAGGCCAAGAGGAAAGACCATTTGAGGGTCAGAAAGCTCCACACACAGGAGAGGTAGAAGCTCTTCGGGTCAGTGACAGCTGTGGGGCAGAAAAAACAAAGTGGTTACTACTAGAGTTAGGAGAATCCTCACCTCTCTGAGTATTTGAATGGTTAGTCATTTATTTTAATATAAATGAACAACATTACAAAATTCATTATAAAACAGGAACAGAAAAGACAAGATTACATTGCTTCTGTGTGATGGCCAGAGTTAGGAAGATAACAAAGGCAGCCACAGCCAAAACTGAGAAGAGTACTCCAACAGCAATGAAGAATCTAAGACCCTTGAGCCAGGTTCGCCAGTAGTCCTGACGGTACATGATGTGTGTGATGAGAGTCCAGAACGCTAAAACTCCTTTCAAGACAGAAAAACAGATTTCGATTGAGTATGATAACACTGCAGCCTGAAGACTACAGAAAACCCCCACTCAGCAGTAATTTATGGAAATTACAGTGTTTAACAAATGTAATCAATTATCTCCCATACAAAACAAGAAAACACTACTATTTTAGAAATCTGCAAAAAACTTGTTTTAAAATAAAAATGACACGGTATTCAGAAAAGCAAGTAAATCACTTAAATTACTTAAAAAAACAATACTGTTTTTCTATTTGAAAGAAAAATAATAATAATTTAGCATTAAAAATATAATTTCAAATTTAAAAAAAAAATCATAACCTACCAATAATGTGTTGTATTTTTTAAAGATTTCAGTGACTGGCTGAATTTTAAAAGAGTCGTTATATTATTGTGGCGTTTAACTGTCCAGGCCTACATCGCAATTAGGATGCCTGACATGGCTAAACGCGCCGATATCCCGTGATAAAGCATTAACTCTTTGCAGTGTTTTTAGTTGATGCTATATGTGTTTCAACATACCTGACAGGCCTCCCATAGCCGCCGTCCATGGTTGTTTATATGCGATATTCCAGACCAAGAAAGCCGAAAGTCCAAACACAATACCAAGAGTAGCATATGCTATGCTAATGTATATCTTTTTGACTCCCATGTTGAAATATTACTACTGTTAGCCAACGTTAGTACCGTCGTCTGAGATAAATGCGTCTTTTTTCCCTCAAAACCAACTATTGTTAGGTTAAACCACAGCTTACTGCCACATTATGTAATATCCTAAGCTACAGGAAAAGGACAACATAAATTTCCCTTCCGCTAAAGAGGACCCAGGGAGAGAACGACGGCTATCCCTGCTAACAAAAGTCTATTTCGAAATAAAGATCAGCCACTTCATGTGCCTTGTACGTAAAACAAAGACGAAACGGCGTTAAAATTTCCAGCAAGCAAGCGACACCAAAATAACAAGAGACGAGTTTATCCGATATACACCGCAAAGATGTCACGCTATCATCGAGACACCAAAACCACCCCAGAGAGCTGCCTCTTCAGCCGCAGAGGAAATATTTATTTCAGTAAAAAACTTTCGTTATTGGTCTTTACCTGCCACTCACTGTTACACAACACAGGACATACAAATAGTTCGGGGTAAAAAACGAATTTCTATGCTGTGTTTACAAAAACTTGCCATGCATTTATCTATCACCTCCCCTTTAAATATCTTTGTACAGAGGAAACCCCCTTCTCCTCGACATGCCGCCCCTAGTGGAGCAAAGAGAAACAGCATTTCTCTTAGGCTTCTCTAATAGAGCTTTGCAGAATTAAATGTGCTGTGCAAAGTTGTAGGCACTGAAAACAAAATAGGAATTTCTTTGTTTTTATTTGTTTATTAACTTCAAGCCTTTAGTGCTTGTGTGCACTCTGTGGGGTTTTTGGCAGGTGGCTTGTTTTGAGAACCTTAGTCGTGCCTTTGCAAAACTATTCTGCAAATTTAAAGAGCTTTATTGTATTATAATTTAACAAATGTCAGTGGTGATTTGTGAAAGAAAGACAGCACCAGGAGTGAAAGGGAGGGTTTACAAGATGACAGTGAGACCTGCGATGATGTATGGTTTGGAGACGGTGGCACTAACAAAAAGACAGGAGGCCAAGCTGGAGGTTGCAGAGCTTAAGATGCTAAGATTTTTACTGGGAGTCACCTGGATGGAGAGGATAAGAAATTAGTATATCAGAGGGACAGCTCAGGTTCAACAGTTTGTGGACAAAGTTAGAGAGGCAAAGCTGAGATGGGTTGGACAGGTGCAGAGGAGGAATAGGGGTATATGAATATGGAGCTGCTAGGTAGTTGGAAAAGAGGAAGACTGCAGAGAAGGTTAATGGGTGTATTGAAAAAGGACATACAAAGGGCTGGGGTAACAGAAGAGAACGCTAGGGATAGGGGAAGATAATCCGCCATGGCGACCCCTGAAGGGAGCTCCCGAAAGAAGAAGGAGAAGAAGTGTCATGATTTAAGACCTACTTGATCAGGTCTCTGAAGAAAGTTTTATGTTGAAGGTTTTTGTCATGCTGCAGCATGATGCTTGATCAGATGTACTTTTCATAAATAAGAATGTAAGCATCTAAAATCCCTATAACTTATATAGTGCTGTAATGCTGTTCATACATTTGCATTTTGGTCACACAAAAACCACTAACTGACCTGAGATGAATTTTTAGTTTGTCTCTTTTCTTTCTGTTTAATACATTAGAAGTTTATGAGCAAAAATGTCAAGTGTTTATGTGGTCATAAGGTGAGACAAAAACATCAAAGTATTTTCCTGCACAAATGGACGTGTTAATGCAGCTGTCACACAGAAAAGAATAAAGACACCAAAGACTATATTCAGATTAAAACATGGCTCCTGGCTGACGGTGGCAGGCATGAAGCGGTTTTCCTATGGACAAACATTATTTATAATCTGACTATGAATGGAACAGTGATAATGATGTATAGTAAACAGCGCTGAATTTTTTTCTCAGAAGCTGAGCCTCATAGATTTCCTGTGGTTGACTGCAGCTCGTCTACAATTGAGACTGTTAAACAAGAAAACCACATAACCTAGTTGTGATGAACTGCAAATCACATTGGTTAGATTCAAATTCTGTCTTCATATTATCACATACATTGCCATGTATCAGTGCTGTACTAAGCCCATGCCCCCGGGCACTCTTTTCAGGACCAATCAGAAAGACACAGGAAGCTGTGTCCAGTAACACTCCCCGTAACTCACATAAAGTACCCTGACTGAGAGACATATGATAGAAGCGAAGGCTAGAAAAAGAAAGCAGAAAAATTAAAGCACTGAAGTAATCAAACTGAAGAATCTTATAAGACTGCGGCATTGGTGAGTTACTGATTGCAGAGCAAAGGATTGTGTGGAATTGTGGCAGATCATTTGGTTTGTTGTGCTAATTCATCAATATTATATGTCTATTTTAATCATAATATGTTGTGCTTTACAAAGCCCCTGCTGATTTGTCTGACAAGGTTTTAAGAATAATTTCAATATATAAAGGCAATTTTCCATCACAGGTGTTCCAATTCTAGTTTTCTTCAAATATTATATTTAAATTGTTTGTTACTTTTTAGTATTTAAAACTAAATCAGTAATCTAAATGTCAACATGTGACTGCACAGCGGGGATTAGAAGTGAAAGAACGTGGTTGAGAAATGTGAAAGTGTTGTAGTGGGTGTAGAAATACTGTCTCCAACTGCTTTAATGTCTTTGCTCATGTGTGCTCTGCTTTCTGCTTCAGCCCTCAATAGACCATAAGGTCAAACAGATCAAACATGTATTTCCCTGTCACTGCTAACTGGCTTGGATAAAGGAAGGAAAGTGTGTGTATGTGCACGCACATGTGTGTGTTTATGTGTATATGTGTGTGTGTATGGAGAGACACAGACAGTCACAACAAAGACAACTGGCAAAGTACATTCCATGGGTGTGTTGCAGGAAATCCCACTCCCATTCCCGGAGGATCTAAATAGAAACACGCACACAAATAAATGCAAAATTAGAGAGAGAAACACAGAGAGAAGCACAGCACATACAGCAATCTATTATAGTTTAATGGTGTAATAAAATTAAGCGTATAACATTCTATAACTAATGTTTGCATTTTTTGTTTCATTTTGAACATTCTTTATAATAAACTGATCAGTCGGTTTCTCAATTTCTAAATACCCTGTGAATTGCTTTGCAGGGCATGTGCATCCTCAATAGGGGGCAGCATTTATTTTCAAAGTGCCAGCCTGGAATGTGATATCAGTCGTTACGCAATGCAGACCTGGGTCCATAAGAGTTCAAGGTGTCAACATTCTAAATTCAGTCTACCTTGAAACTTGGAGCTTTTTGCTGGTTATATTCTCTGAAGCTAAAACAAGGTCACCTGAATCTGCAAACAAGTTAATAAGATTTGATTTCAATCCCAGGGCCAGAAAGCAATCACCACCACTGAATTTTTTGGGTTTTCAGGGTGAAAGCTGATCATAGTCTAAGTGTAGCTTAGTTCTTTTGATATTTGGTGCAAAACATAAATCCCCTGGAAGAATGTTTTTCCCAGTAATGTGCTGCTATTTACAGAAGACAATCAAGACAGTCACTTTTTCAGATACTATCAACCAGACTGCAGCAATATGCTCTTCCTTATCAGCTAAACTATTGTGTTTAAATTCCCGCAGGAGGTCATAAGAAGGAAAACTGGATTCCTTAGTTGTGAACATTCTTTATGTGGCATCAGAGAGCCCCTGTGAGGCATTTTCAAGACACAGAGAAACACACAGTTTAGTCAGAGAACACAAAGTTTATCGACTAAACTTCAGCGGTACTTTCTGTTTGGTTGGGTTTGATTGCTTGGCTACTTTTAAGATTGGATTTTGGGACAGTTGTGACTGGAGTGTTGTCATGACTCGAAGGAGGTCTAAACGTGGTAAGAAATCATTCTTTTTTCTGAACATTCGCAGCAAATGTGCCTCACGGTAACCTTTTAAAGTGCAGTCTTCTGATATGCGCAGATTCAAAACAAAGAAAGTTCTGTAGGTTCCAAGAGCCACCTTCCACTCACCACACAATTATGTAACAGGGTTCCAAGATGGAAGCAGTAATGTCTACAGTAAAGGTCAGCAACAGGTGTTGGGCTTTTAATAAAAACATACAAAAGAGGCGGTTTGAACACACAGCTCACATTGCAGCTAAGGATGGAAAACATGGATGTTCTGGTCAGTGTGTGTGTTGTGGAAAGGTTTGGCAAAGTGACTCAGACACTGAGGTCAGTACAGGAAAGGCTGCCCTGCAGTAGAACAATAGCTGGGATTTAAACAATTCTTGCATAACCTTTCCAGCCTGCAGCACACAGACATGAGCCTGTTATAACAGAACATGGGAAATTACGTTTTTAAAAGGGTCTCCTAGTCCTTATTTAAGACATCACAAATTTATATCTGTTTGTTTTGCTATTAAATGACAAGGGAAAACACTACCTTCCCATTTTCCTTTTTTGACTGTCAAAGAATCAAATTATTATGCTGTTTTTTTCTTCATACAGATTCTGTTCGAGCTATTTTCTTGATGGAGAACTACGTCAGAACCATCAGTTTTCCACCAAGGCGGCGTACCCCAGAGTTGGGGGAAGTAAGTCACCTGCATCTATAAACGAACACAAAAAAGCCAAAAGTGTGAACTACAGGTGTAAGGTTTGAATCACATACCAAGAGAAAGAAATATTGAAAAATTCATTCAAAACTGAACACCTGTTATGAATTTTATGATTTCATAAAGCTTTAATGGGTACATAACACTTTAACACCAAAGGACAAACACCTGTGAACTAGAACTGCTTAAACGCATTAAGTGTTGTCCTCAAACCTAAATTACTTTCTGCCCTTGAAGCAGTTTATCTCTGCCTACAGACCTAGTTGAGCCAGGCAGCTGGACAACCTGATAACTGTGTGGTCTATACAACGTGCTGCAGCTTATGCGTTTTCCTGAACTACTGTACTAAACAAACTTGATTATATAGTACCTGCATGGAACATTATACCTCCTTTAATACCCCGACCCCAATGTTTGTGTGGATTCACCCTTTTTTTTTAAACAGTTCAACCAAGAAATGATGCAAATTTGTAACAAACAAGCCAGTTATTTTACAGAAAGGGTGCATCTTTTTTGCAAGTTACTTGTTTGACTAAGACTTGTTTGAGTAAGGTTTGACATCTTTCAAAATTTCATCTCTAGCCTTCAAGAGTGAGTTTGAGTTGAAATATACACATTATATTTGTCTACTCGCTGACGTGTTTTAACAGAAGGACAAAATGTTAAGGTTCCACATGCACACACACGAGGTCAAGCTAAGTAAGTCAAACACCGTTTTTAATTAGGTGGTAAAACTGCCAGAAGAGGCAGTCTCTCTGATGCAGTTCCTTGTGAAAAGCCAAAGTGCGCACACACGCAACGCAGCAACAGTGCGCCTGTGCCGCGAGGGATGGCTGAACAGTACAAGGCTCGACCTCAATGAGGCAGCAAGATCTGAGTTTGATGCAGGACCTGCCTGGAATTACTAGGAGGACAAAATGCGGAGTTATGAGTTCACACTGTCGCCGTGTTGAGTCGCCGCTGTGCAGTAATGAGTGTGAGACAGGGCTATCCAGACTACTGTGCCGTGAATAATGTGTAGAGCTGCCGAGCTGCAGATCTTCTGACTGGGAAACTTGTTTGTCGGTTTTTTTGATCTGAAACAAGATGCATCTCTTTCGGACTCACAGTTACCAAGTGTTCCCGGACCGCTGCTCGGTGGAAAAACAGACAATACGGGGCATCAGCTGGGTATGCCTCTTTAATGTTTATACATTTACTTCAGCGAAACGACTGCAGAATATTTCATGGAACATAAGCAAGAATTGGTTTTACTGCATGGTGCCACATTATGCGGTTAAGAAGAGATGAGAATGATGACTGCGATGGCATCATAATCCACTGTCTTTTTGTATTGACCCCTTCATTTCCAAAGTAACACGACTTAAAGGCTTCATTAAGAAAAAATAACATAACATAAAAAGCTTATAAATTCGATGTGTTGGCACAAAATAGGGCTTCCAAGATGCCATTTGCTTTCTTGCTTTAGTTAATGTGAAATCACTGCTGGTAGAGCTACTGAGCTTGTAAAAGACTGTAATCGTAATTTGATATGCAAATTGGTATCTCCTAAATGTCTGACACATGTTGCCTAACAGGCTCTAAAAGTTCTTTACGGTACAAGTAATTTTCGAGATTTTGTGCTGAAATAGGAAAGTCGAGTTTGAAAAGTAACATAACACTTCTGAAGATCTGGGAGCAAAATGTGTGGTTGTGGGAACAGCACATGTAACTGAGTACAGCACAGTTTTGTGGCACTTCTCTGTTTATCTGATGTCACTATGCGGCCTTTACTGCTCTATTTACTAGTTTTCCCAGCTGTACTTTCTCATTATAGGAAACCACAGCAGAAACAAATGCAGCTAACACGCCTACAAATTAGTTAGTTTGAGCAAATTAATTGACATCAGCATTTTCATGAGTCTAACTTTTCAAAATTCCCTCTTAATTATTTTGATAGCTTGTTGTCATTGTTATTAATGTTGATGTTTGGGCTATTAAACAGAACAAGGATTGTGAGCCCATCTCTTTTGGTTGTGGCTGACTGTTGTGGCGTTTCTTGCCACTGTCTTAGTTTTTTGAAAACCTACCATCAATTGATTCTGGGAAAATAGATGGAATATCATCCAATACAAGCAGCTGTTTTAGTCGTATACAGAATTAATAAAATTAGCTCAACCTCAACTATGTAAATCAGCTGGAGTCTCTGCATTTTGTAGATATTCAGGAACGCTTCCAAGTAGACTGAAACAGGTTCCATGCTTTGTTACCTTCCACAGGAAGGTAACAAAGCATATTTCATTATTATTATTTACCTCGGGTTATAAATAGTGCATTGTTTATTGTTCATGTTCACTGAAACACCCTTGCTCAGTTTACAGAAGAGTTTGTAGAAGAATGCAAAACGAGGGAGGTTTTAGTTTCCAGGTCACAGGAAGACACATAACAGTGCTGAAAGTCTTCTAAATTTACCTGATTTGTAAGTATCAGGAGGCCAAAGACAACGTGCAGAGACTGTGTCCCAAACTGCCTGCTTTTACCAGCCAAATATCAATGTCATACTTCCGTGAACTAGTTAAAAGTTCTGCATGAACAGCAACTGATAGGTTTGGATTTTTTTTTTACCTTAACAGTATGATGCACAACACTCAAACCGCTTAATTAATGTCGAAGGATAAAAATATCAATCTTTTCTTGAATGTCCGAAGAATCACGGAACCGAATAAAACTGAGGGATATCTTGCAACTGACAAATTACAGAACTTACAGAGTCAGTTACATGACCATGTTGATAGCATGCTAAAAAAAAAACACCCTAAATGCAAAATCGACAAATGCATGATTTCACGTTATGTGCATGATTATGTTTTCAAATATTGTTTGTGCTATACCAGCACAATAGTGGAATCTGACTCTGTAACAGGTAATAGCAAGCCTGTATGTTTTGTTTGGTTTTACTCAAAGCTGTTTAGTTGTTTGGCAGTAGAATGGTATCCAATCTTTCTATTCATTGTCGTGTGTTGTTAATAATAAGCCCTGAAGGTTAAGCTAATTCTTTCTCTGAGCACATGAGGCACATAAGAGCACAGCTGAGCTCATTTTGCTGTCATCATTTGCTGCATCCCTCCTGGACTTCTTGCTCCTGCATACCGGTGCTGACACATGGACACAATGCAGAAAAAATACCTCACATACATGAAGGTTCCTAAGTGTGTCTGTCTAACAGATATTGAAATGCTCTCCACATGTTTTTAACTTACGAGGCACGTTTGTTTTGATTGGCTCATAAATTATAAAGCTATGCTATGGATACGGTTTTATGGAGTTACTGTCATTCAGTGGCAGTTGGTTTAAAAGCTAAATTATAGTCCAGTTTTAACGTTTCTTTAAGTTCTCCAGACTGGCTGTGTGACCTGATGAGTTTTTTATTACTCAGTTTAAAGAAATGGTAATCAGCTATTCCTGCTAATATCACATGACGTAGCTGCCTGTCCAGCAGGCCAGATAAAACATGCCACAAAGTCTGTCTGAGGTAGCAGCGGAGAAACAGATGTGTATCACCGATGTGAAGACTTTATCGCATGTACTTGATCATCACATCAGCTACTGTTTGTTTTCATGTCTTCTATGTCACGTGATTACTCTGCATATATACCTTCTTTTTTTTTTTAACTGTTACAACTCTTACAATACATCAATTCAGCAGAAAGAGAAAGATTTGCATCAAAGTGACACTAGTATAGTATTAGAATTGTGAGGCAAGTTGAAACGTAGTGTGTCCTTTATATTTGCAATTAGTTACACTGAAACCAATTACCTTGGGAATACAGACAGACAACACCAACCACAAGATGGTCATAAAAACATAAAAACTAAGCAACAAAGGGGAAGTCTGACTTGGGCCAAAGTACAAACGTGGTAATGTTGAATATTTTTACATGGTAGGAGGTTAGAGACAGGAATGATTTGACTCGTTTGAGTGAGCATTTCAAGAGTGTAGAGAAAAATGATTAATATTGTCTACCTGTGGCTGCTGCTTCAGTATTAATCTTTGAATGTTCAGGTTTTTAAGTGGCTTTTTACATGAAAGGATAGTCTGTAGTTTAAAGCTAATATTTGCTTACATGAAATTCAAAGAATTAAAATATGTACCTTCTTTTACCGAGGTCTAAATACTCTTTCCTCCCACTTCATTACACACACTTGACAACCACCCACACCATGTTGGAGACAGTGGCACATCACAGGTTGAGATAATGCATCTGTAGTGACCTTCATACCAAAGAAAAGAAAATAATTTTTCGTTCTATCTGGACAGTTCAGCTTGGTTATATGTGTTTTTTTCAGCCTAGCTACAACAAGATTGTCATCAAGAACCAGTCCAGCTAGTTTCTGTGGAATGCTGTTCCAAAGCAATTTAATTTCTTTATTTTAGAGGTTTGGAGATATGGAGAAATGGTTCACTGGGGATAAAGTATGTCTTTCTGTTTCTTCCAGACTCCACTGCCAGAGGCTCTGAATTCAAAGGACACTATGAAGCAGGTATGTATGCCAACATTTAACAGCATTTCAGTTTTCTCAGTGGTGCTTTGAAACTCTCACTCTGACCATAAGGAGAACCACAATGTGAGAGCAGAAGTAAGATTTAAAGCAGAGTGTAAACCCCTCCACACCCATCCTGAAAGATAATTTAAGCACATGTGAGATCTATTGTCGGTTGTCACTAATTAGCTGATGAAGCTCTAGTTAGCCTTTGACAGTTTTCTCTGCACTGGTGGCTTTAAGTTTTACTGACCTCCAGTATAATCCAGAGTTGCAGAGCTTGCATCCTCTCAAACTGCTGAACTTGTTCTTTTGTTGTTATAATATCCTGCATTACTACTCAACCGAGTTTTAAAAAAACACATTCCTTGCAGGGGCAAGCAGTCATAAGGAGTCTAAAGAGCACTCCAAGGCCCACAATAAATTGACCCTCCCCACTCTCCTGAGTCCTACCTAACTCAGTCCAGGCCCCTCATGCTGCTTTATCTCAGCTTCTTCAACAGCATGCCAAGGAGTGAACCTTTAAAACCCTGATAAGAAGAATTGACAGGGAAAGTGACTCCTGTTTAGGTTCAGTGGTCTCCCTGTGACAGAAAAGGTAGAAAGCAGTACAAAGAGTGCATCTTTAAACTCCTAAATAATCAACCCTGTGAATATTTTCGGGTTTGTAAAGACACAGAGGGAGGACAGAGCAACTGACCTTGCAGGAGGCATGTGTTGCTAACCTCATTTGGGGGTTTTTTTGTTATTGTTGCTTAGCAAATGTTGGCTCCCAGTTCTAAAAGTCAGTAGTGAGCATCATACATTTTGATAGCACTGTACAGGATTGGTGTTTTTAATAAGCAAAGTTTGATTGTGCTCCAACATTTTCCAATTTAAACATGAAATGGAAATAGAAATTTATTGTCTTTTGGTGTTGATCACAAATACCTTTTTATTTGTGTATAAGTGTTTAAGGCCACTATTATTGTCTATATTCTCTGAAAAGGTTTTTTTTAGCTGTACATTTTTACCCATGTTTGTTGTATATATATTTCCTTAAATAGTGCGGCGTTGTTGTTTTTTTCTCACAGAGAAAGAGAGGGGTAAAAATCAGCCCAAAGATGAAGCTGCTTGTCAGCTCACTCTGTGTTCCTCTGTAGCTGCTTCTCACACAACACAGCCCACTGAGGTCAAAGAGAAAGTAGAGAAATGTCTCGCCTACAAAGGAGACATGCAGTGGATAGCTGCACTCATCAATATTCCACTGAATGACACAAAGGCATAAAATTAAACATTTTAAAAGAGCATGACTAATGGTTTTAGTCACAATCAGATTTAAGTCAAAAAGGATAAGACAGAGAAAAGATAATCCAATTGAGCTGTGATGAAGACTATTACAAGCTTCTCTCAAGCATCTGGCATGTTTGAGTAAACTGTACAAGCTGTAGAACAGCTGTTCTTCGCCTGGCCCTGCAAAAATTGGCTGTAGTAATTTAGAATCACAGATGAAAATCATTTCCTTGACAGTTTGAGTATAATCCAGTATGGATCACGTGAGTATTATACTTTACATATTCAGTCATAAATCACCTAATAATATAGGTTCCTGACTTTAAAATTACCTGAACAACAGAATAGTGCCCTGTCATGAATATATTATGGCCGCCTGTCCAATTGTTATAGATGGCATATACATCACTGCCGGTTGCTATGCACAGGCTGAGTGTGTGTTATACTCTTTGTCATTGACTGGCACACCTGTGGGAAAAATGTTTGCTCTCTAATTTCACTCACTAGAAACAATTACATGTGTGTTATAGTTCTCAGATAATGGGATTAGATGGCCTAGTTTAGGAAGCAGACTCGACCACGTATAGTCAGCAGCAGGGTGAATTACAGAAATAGAAATCTTTAACGAAACGAGTTACTCTGTTTTCTGAATCTTCACATGGCTCTCAGGTTTAGCTGTGTGGGAGTGTGAGTGAGAGGGGCTCACAGTGATGTATGGGTTTTGATATTGTTTTTGTAAGGAATGAGTTAGGTAATGGAAAGTCGCCTCATCAAGAAAATAAGTTTGGGAGTTGACAGGCATGAGAATGTGACTGCAGGAGCCCCAGGGGAAAATGGGCCTCTGGGAATACCAGTGACCTCACGACACACTAACTTCAGCAGGACACAGCAGAGGCCTCAGGACCCATTTACTCTGCTGATGTCAGGTCTGGGAAGAGGCCAGTGTCAGGGCAATAGGTTAAAGTGTACACTGTGCCCGCAGCTGTTAATTGCAATTTTTTAAATTTGAATTAACAACTTTGTGTGAGCTTGAATTTACCAAGGATGTGTTATGGCCCACTTTAAAAAGGGAAAACCAGTGGTTGAGTTGGAGTCATCGAGGCATGATGTCAGCAGATAAGTCAAACAGTAGGTGTTTTTACATCCTGAATGAATTGCAGAAGGCTGCAGGGGACACGAGGTAGTTTCTGTTGCTGGCTTCTTTGCATTGCATTCTTAAGAAAAGAATATAGAAAGTAATCCATGTTGGATTTTGTGTGAATCTCCAGGTCACCACCTTAGACAAACAACAGTGTCTAGGGGAAAATCCACAGCACAAATAGGCAACAGCCTGTGTCAAGCGTGTAATCACAAGACCTGTGGGAGGTATCTGGGTGGGAGTCAACCAGGGAGGCGCAAAATTAAAGTTTGTACGACTGTCAGTCATTGAGACAGTAAATATCGTTGGGTGGTAGTTTAAATCAATTCTTTTATGTTCAAAATACAGAGCATAAAGCATGAGAAGGTCTAAAATTGGAGAGCTGAATTTCAGCCACAAACAAAGCACATTCTTGTTACGTAAGCTTTGCTTCTGCATGAGTGGCTGGCAGGTTTTGCACCCTTGTGTACAGATCTTTGTGAGTTTAAACCTGACCTCAGTGTGTTATGTGCAGCTATGTGTACTTGTATTACCAATATTATTGGGACTATAGGGACAAAAAGAAAGCCCCCATAATCTCACTAAATTTTAAGATTTGGGTTTAGGTTAAAGTTATGTTCCCATAATGTTATGGTGTGTGTGTGTGTGTGTGTGTGTGTGTGTGTGTGTGTGTGTGTGTGTGTGTGTGTGTGTGTGTGCACGCGCTGTTGAGAATGAGTGGTGGGGACATCAAACCAGGTTAAAAGGAAACTAGCTGAGAGTTGTCACAAAGTTTGTTGTTGCTCTGCGCTGGCTGGAGTCAGAGGCTGGAAAGTCAGTGAAGTTTGAGAGCGTTTAACATTGCATCTTTAACACCTTTTCACCCCTATGCAACCCCCACAAACACTCCATTACACTTCGACACCTATGCACCTATGCAACCCCCACAAACACTCCATTACACTCCAACACCTACAGAAGTCTCCACACACAACACTGTTCAACACTGAGGGGAAAATTGTCTTCCTCACTTTCACAAACACTTGTTTCTTTTGCTGACTTTGGCCTTTCACCATCCCAAAAGCTGGCAGAAATTGTGTTTATAAAAAACACAACACCCTTATGATTTAGTCACTTCACCTAGCTTTTCATTTTTACCAAGTTTCTCTCAGATCGCGTGGTGAAGGCAGCCAGATCAGTATATAGTGTCATGATTGAGAAGAACCCTGGTCTGATCCGAGATAGAAAGCATCACCTCAAAACATACAGGTACCTATTCTGGCGATGTGATTTAGTTCATGATTGAAAGTGACAGTGTCTCTAAATTACATGCAAATTTCTCTCATAGGCAATGTTGCTCCGGTAAGGACCTTGTTGATTGGCTGATGACACAAAATGAAGGCCTCCAATCAAGAAGTCAGGCAGTGGGAATATGGCAGGTCTTAGTGGATGAGGGAATACTTCTCCATGGTAAGAGCTGAAGAACTAAGTTTTGAAGAATTTTGTCTTTTGATAAAAACTAAAGGAAGGATACTTGTTATGTGTTGGGTGAACTTAGGGGCTTCTTGTAAACTGTAGATGAATGTGGAATAATGTCCAAACAAATTACTTTTCATGTATTCTGATGATAATGCTTTTGACAGCACTTAAAAATGTCCCAGACATGCTTGAGTATCTTGAAATCTGGTGACCGAGCCTACCATGGCATTTGTTTTACATTGTTATTTCAGTCAGTCAAGTGTTCACTAACCACTTAAGCTCTTTGGATGAGACACTGTCTTCCTGGAAGAGACCACTTCAATCAGGACAGAAATGCTTCATCATCAAATGAAGGAACTCACTCAGAAAGCATTTGCATTTATTTCCATTTATCTAAAGTTTTATAAAGGACCAGCATAAAACTTATCTAAAGATTTACTCATCGGCCTTGTTGTTGTTTCTAAAGCAGCATGTGTGTTGGAGTTGTCTCACCACATTCTTGCATTTCATTCAAAGGGTTTTATTTTCTCTTCTGTGTTCTGTCTCAAAGTGAAACATGAGTTGAATTTCCTCGACAAGGACACGCAGTTCTACCGCTTCCAAGACTCCCAGTTTGGACTTAACCACATATCGAATGAGAAGGATTCAGAGGATGAACTACAGGAAGCTCTGTCTCTGCTGTCTCAGCTTGGTCCTGATGCTCTGCTCACTATGATTCTACGTAAATGGTCAGTTTGTTTAGTTGTTACATAAGCATTTCTTCATGATAACCTGTATTGTCAGAAAGCTTCCTACAACAAGTTGAAGGTGCTAGCAAAGTTAGAGCATTTTGTTTGTTTGGCTTATTATGTTCTTCTGCTTTCCTTTTTTTTTACAGCCCCAGTCAGAGGAGTCCCGAGGACTTGGAGGTTATCTACGAGGAGCTGCTCCATGTCAAGGCTGCTGCTCATCTCTCCTCTTCAGTCAGTCACTATAAATTCCCCTAACATTTTTAAAGGTTCTACATATTGGTTTTTTTTTTTTTTTAATCTGAACTGTTATCAAGTTTTCGTGATAGTTAACCATGGATTAGATCCGATGTATTTTATTCTTTTTTTAAAGAGAGTATTCTACTTGCATACATCAACCATAATATTTTTCTTTTGTATTTTATGCTACATGAAAGAAATGTTAAAAATACAATAGAAATGCACAGGAAATATGAAAGTGAAAATCAAGAAAAAACCATTTACAACAATGATAGCAGAAGGTATCAGTGCGCTTCTGTCTCTTCTTGTCCTGCTGTGCCTGTAGGTGCGTAAGGAGCTGTCAGCAGTGCTGGTCTTTGAATCACATGCCAAGGCCGGAACAGTCTGTGAGTTTACACAGCTTCATTCTGTTGCTGAACCACACTATAATACTGTTATGTTATGTATAGAAAATACCATCTTTTTCTGTGAAACATTCATTGTTTCCAGAAAATAAGATTAAGACTATTCAGACCGTCTAATGTTATAATTAATTTCTTTGTTTACTGCGGGTAAACAGGTCATCGGGTCTTTTTTCGCTTCAATCCTACCCATTTCTTGAATGTTAAAGCCATATTTAACAAAGTACTTTTAAGGAAGGTGCTCTCAAGGTGTGATCTTCTTGGAGTTGTAATGGTTAGAAAGATATATGACTGACTGATGTGGTTTCTTTCTGCCTGTTTTTCAATATAGTGTTCAGTCAAGGGGATAAAGGAACCTCTTGGTACATCATCTGGAAAGGCTCTGTAAATGTGATCACGCACGGGAAGGTACATCCAGTGGTTCCAAATTAATAAAACTCGCTAACTGCCTCTAATAAAACACTTTGCAATTGATTTCAAGTATACTGTATAGCTCAGAGTATTGTGTGCATATAGGGTCTGGTGACTACTCTACATGAAGGTGAGGATTTTGGGCAACTAGCTTTGCTAAATGAGCAACCTCGAGCTGCCACCATCATCTTGCGAGAGGACAACTGCCATTTCCTTCGTGTTGATAAACAGGACTTCAAAAGGATCCTCAAGGTTTGTTGGATTTCCTATTGCTGCATGTTTATCACCACAACTTGTCTGTCAGACATCGGGTGCTTACTGAACACATGTAGCCCCGTGTGACAATTTAAGAGATGTGAGATTCACACAGATTTTCAAATATCTTTTCAAACTGGTTGTCATCCTTCTCTGTCCAGGACGTGGAGGCTAATACAGTGCGACTGGAAGAGCACGGGAAGACTGTGCTGGTGTTGGAGAAGAGTGCAGACTCGACTGAACAAGGAGGAGCAGGGAACAGCAGCAAGTAAGAGACTCTGACCTACTAACTTCTATAACATACTGCAGTTAATCTACAAGTAGGTTTATGATCATTAAGATGCTTGACCTGGGTGTGGGCTGATAATGCATGGCTCTAATACAAACACTGCCACTGACAATAAGTGATGATTACATACATCTTTTTTTTAAGATGTGGTTAACCGTTTATTAATGGAGCATTACCTAACACTCATATAATAGCTGGACTTTAACCCTGCCTTTCTGAGTGACTTGTTATCAGTCTTGAACCACTTTATCAAACATGAAGGTCAATTAAGTTGATGCAGGACTCTTATGTAGATTACGTTTAAACCACTTTCCAAGTTTCTTCTCTTTACTTGTAAATCTACACAATTGAAAAGAACATTTATTCTCTGGACATTCAGTCCTTTTTTTGTGCCCTCAAATTCAGTTTTGAATTGAATTTCATTAATATAGCAATCAATTCAAAACAGTTCAAGGCACTTTATATTGCAGTGTAGAGACCCTACGACGTTGGAGAGAAAACCCAGCAATCAGACGATCCCCTATGAGCAAGCACTTGGTGATTATGGAGAGGAATGACTCAGTTTTAACAGAAACAGACCTCCAGCAGAACTAGGCTCAGGGAGGGGCAGCCATCAACTGGTTGTGGAGGGGTGAGGTAAAAAATGGAGAAAAAAGGAGAGCATAAATAGACAAGAGCATAACAAAGTATGGGAGAGAGTACACAAAAGTTAATAACATGAGGTAGCGTCGTGTAAAAGCATCATGAGCGAAAGGAGGGGTGTGGAAATTAGAGATGTGCTGGAAGGTGAAGTGTTTTAAGCAAACACAGTAAAGCTATGATCTGAAACAGACAGGGCACTATTGTCTACACGGCTGTGATATACAACTAAGAACTTTCAAAGTGTTGTAAACACAGTCTGCTAGACAAACTATGCAATGATTACGTCAAGAGACTTTTTGTGCTTCTTCTTTTTGAGGAGATAACCAGTCAACATTTACACAACTTAGAAATACAGTTGTGTGTACTAAGACAGTTTATTTTTATATACTTTTTAATTACATTATTGCTTTATTTTACAGAAATAGTTGTGCAAGTATGTGGACCAATGTAAGGTATTCTTTCTTTTCTATCTTGATTTTTGCAGGTACACAGTTATGTCAGGAACACCTGAGAAAATCTTGGAACACCTACTGGAAACAATAAAGTTGGAGTCTAATGGAAATGATGCTACAGGTGACACTGTAAACCCTACAGATACCTGTTTTCTGTTGTTGAAAAAAAAAATGTTCAGACCAAGTCAGTTAGTTTGTAATCACTGTATTGTGGTGATGATTGTGTCCCTGCAGATTCTTGTGTGAGTGACTTCCTGCTCACCCACAAAGTCTTCATGCCCTCCGGCCAGCTCTGCCCTGCACTACAACACCAATATCCTACAGTGTCAGTTATACTGACAACAGTGATGAGCGCTGACAGTAAAAGATAGTGTTGTTTATGAGGATTTCTATAGTCAAACAAAGCTGTATTATACTGTATGTTGTAATGTAATGGTCTGGTAATGGAATTCTCAGTGCATTTTATTACCAGAATAAATTTTCATAGTTAATGTTGTTTTTATTTTGTAATTAAGGTTTTATATGTTATACCCTTAACCAACATTGCACTTACCAGGCACAGCTTGCTGAGGGCTCAGAGCAGGAGAAGACTGCCTATGTTCTCAACATTAAGCAGAAAGTAGTAAAGTTGGTTGGCCAGTGGGTGGCACTGTTTGGCCTTCACCTGAAAGAAGACCCTATTGCCTTGGACTTTCTGGAGGTGAGATTTCAGGCTCAAATGTACCTTTTAGACATATAACTGTGTGATTTCTGTATCAGTATGTTTTTGTCATCAATCTTTTTTATTTTAATGGTGGGATTGAAACAGAGATTAAAGAAAGACATGGCAGCGGATTCACAACTGTTCAATGTGCTGAAGGACTTCAGAGAAAGGAGGAGGACAAAAGTGTACGTACTATCTGATATCGTTTCATATTTCCTGGCAATTCACAAGTCATAAATATTCTTCGCATACTATTTTACACTTTTTAATTCTTCAATGCTTTTTCAGATTGGAGAATGGCTATCAGTCACTGAGCAGGGTGAGTTACTGAGTTTGCTCAAAAGTGTGTGGAAACAAAGTACAGGCTTCTGGCACAACTTCACCTACTTTAAAGGTGCATGGGGAAGATCAGATGGCTGAAGCTCCAGCTGCACTTGTAGTATGAGGAACAACCCTTTAAGTAAAGAAATTTGGCTCTTTTGCAGAGATATCATGCCCAAGAAAATTCTATAGTATGGAATAGTATGTTTTCTATAGTTTTAAACCACTTCTCAGTTCTTTACCATATTTTATTTGTTTTTGGGGGTTTTTTACATTTTTTAACACTTTCAGCAAAAACCCTAACATAACTCTATTTATTCACTTTGTAGTGGTGAAAAGTGTGACAGAGTGTTATATCAGAAATCTGAAAACTGTTTGAATGTCTTTCTACTGCCATTAGAAAGTTTAATGTCACTGAATCGCTTTTTATATTACTGGCAGAACCACCAGTTTGATTGGTTTTCAAACTTTGAGGAGTCAGTGGGAAGGGTACAACCAATCAGAGCACATGATAAAGGTGAGTAAGGCTCAAATACTACAGCTGATAATAATCAAGAAAATCAAATTCCCAAAATAGGGATAGAAGTCTAGTGGTGGATATTTAAAGAAATGAAGAAAAGAAACAAATGAAATTGACGGCAAGTCATACACAATAAACTGTTAGACCCATCTTTACCAACAACTTCAAAACCAAACCTGGCTAAATTTGTGCCTAAAATATAGCTAAAACCGTATAAACAGTTTTGCTAGATGTTCATGTTTAATGTTCACTAAACATAATGAGTATAAAGTTAAACTTGGTCACTAAAATTAGTCAAACATGTTTTAAATGCTAAGCTGAAGTCCATATCCAGGTTAGAATTAGTTTAAATGAACACATGAAGGGCCATGATGACAGATGTTGGGAAAAGGGTTGCGAATCAGTGCTTGTGATGTGTGTATCACACGAATATGTCAATAAAGGACAACGATATCAGTATCCAGTAACTTAACAGGCGCCATTAGTTTTTTAATGAATCACCAAATTAGCATGATGTGACATTTTATTTTCTGTCCTCTTCTGGTTTAGTGTTGTATGAGATCTACAGGCCAGACAACAAACCTCTCACTCCGATGCTGCCGGTGAATACATCTGTACAGGAGATAATGTCGGCATTAGGAAAAGCTGGAGAAGATCATGTCCTCATCAAAATGAACTCCACGGGAGGTGGGAGGCGTTAGTCATATGTTTTTGTTTTGTTTTCTAAAATCAACACTTATTTTTCATTTAAATAATCAGTTTTTGATAGATTGCTAGACTAATGTACCAACAGATGAGTAATTCTGTTTGTCTTTAAACCTATGTTGTGTTCACAGAATTTCAAATGCTCTCCTTTTTTTTATTACGGTGAAAATTACTCTTTTTCCTACGACTGCACACAGAAAGAGCTCAGCTAAAGCTGGATGCTACTGCAGTCTACACCGCCCTGGGACTCAACGAGAGACTGTTCATCTGCACAATCAGCGAAGTGGAACAACTGGTGAGGATTTGTTTTCTTCCAATACTTCATTACCGTTTTTTGGTCTATTTAGTTTATTAAAAAGCTCTTATTAAAATACATGAACTCGTTGTCTGTCTGTCCACCAACTCCTCCTACACAATCAGGAGTTGAGCAACCACACTTGGAAGACAGGTACATCCTATGTCCTTTATCTACATCAGATATTGCTGTTGGTTGTTATCTATATCAGATATTATGATGTTGCCTAGCAACCAACTATCAGCAGGCTAAAAGGATCTGTTTTCTGCATTTATGCATGTACAGCACCTATGAAAACATCCTATAATTTTAATTTTGTAACAGTAACATCTCATTTATAGCCAGAAAGGCTTAATCATATACAATATCATTATGTTTCCTAGCAACTGCCTAGCAGCTAAACCTAAAAGAACCTATATTTTGCATTTATGTACCTGCAAAACCTAATAAAAGCATTGTGTCATTTTCATCGCACAGCCAAGTTTCATCATAAAGTACTGTAGCATGGGCATGAACTAGTAACAATCAATATTATCTTGTTATATTTCATAGAAAACGAGGAGGGGATTTAACTCACCTGATATATTCTAAATATTTTTGTTGTTTATTATGGTTTTTCATGTTATGGTTTTGTTCAAAGCAGCATCCCGCAACTATAAGGTGAGTCATTAAATGTTCACCCCAACAACATTGTTCCTGATGATTTTCATTCTCTCTGCCACTGCTCTGTCTCTCTCTCTCTCAGACACCTCTAAAGGAGCAGCAGGGTCCAGAGCAAGGAACCGCTGACATCCTTGAACAGATGTCTTCTAAAGACATTGCCAATGAGCTCACCAATTATGACTGGGAGTTGTTCGCTGCCATGCATGAGGTAACTCGGCAGCTATGATCGATGTTTCCCTTGATTTTACCAATGGACTAACTGCTTCAGAACACTAGAGTGTTTTAGAAAACACATTTCAAATCCTTTTAATTGCGTTGAATTTGATTTATATAGCATATTTTATAAAAAAGTTATTTCTATGTACTTTCTTTTGTAAGATAAAAGCCCTACAACATTAGAGAGAGAAACACAATGATCTGGTAATCCCCTTTGAGCAAACACAGCCTGATGGTAGTGAGAAAGAAGAAAGAACCATGCAGGAAGGGTTAGACTGGTTTGGTGGCACGGGGAACTATAAAAGCATTTTCTTTTAGGTTTAGGCACCCCTTTGGTTTTGAAGCCTTTTTGTTTCTCAACAGTGTCTTTGCCTGTTCTACATTCTTTATGTATGTTCTGCATTTGTTTTTGTTTTTTCCCTGAATTGTTGTTTTTGTTGCATTTTCTAAATGTTATGTATTTCTCTTTGTAGTTGTGTTTTGTATCTCACGACCACTACAACCATAGCTGTTTATTTGCTCACTGAAATACATAACCAAAGTTCAAAGTAGCATTCATGCAACAAAGAACTTTGCATGAGTCTCAAACTTTACCACCTTTTATCTACCAGTACCATCTTTGCCATCAGATTATTTGGGTCATTTCCTGCATGCTTCACATTTCTAAAGAAACGAAAGATACCTGTAAAAGACTTCCTGTCTGTTTGTTTTCACGGTGTGTTTAAATTATGTCAGTGGTTGTGACTCATTGTCTGTGTCTCTGCAGGTGGAGCTTGTCTACTACATCTTTGGGCGCCACAAATTCCCTGGAGCCATCACGGCTAACCTGGAGCGGTTTGTGCGTCGCTTTAATGAGGTGCAACACTGGGTGGTGACTGAGCTGTGCCTATGCGAAGATCTTGTGAAACGCGCTATGCTGCTCAAGAAGTTTATCAAGATTGCTTCAGTGTAAGAATTAATTGTATAAACCTTACATTTTACATTTTACAGGGCCATTGAACAAATAAGCATCTCAACAGTGAAACCTACTGACCTCATGCATGTCTTGACTTTTACCGGAACCTGAAAGGCTGATGGGGTATTGTCATCACCCCACCGGGTGGGCGGCGTGGACAGTCAAGTTTGTGGTTGCGATAACTCAAGAATGAGGCAGCGTAGGATTTTGAAATTCATGCCATATTTGCAACTACTATAAATCTCAAACAAGTTCAAATCTCAGTAACCTCGGCCTCAAGGTCAATGTCAGAGGTCAAGTTTTTCAAAATGTTGTGAGTGTAATGACACAACAAGGAAGTCACCTACGACTTTCACACTCATATCATAGGTGCATCTACTTTACCAGTACAGTCAGCAGCTCATAGTTTTGACTTATTGATTGAAATCTCAGATGGTTTGGTGAAAACGTTTGGCATTTATGGTTCACAGAGAAATGTGTGAAATATGTGCCCCGGTGCACATTGCTTTGTGGAGTGGGGCAAAGTCATGCAGGAACAGAAGCGGGTTTTCACCAAACTGTTCCCACAACATTCGAACCATTGAATTGTGCAAAATGTCTTAGTAAGCAGAAGCATTAAGATTTTTCGTTCACTGGAACTAAGAGATCCAGGCCAACCCATGTTTTTTAATTCACTGATTAAGAGGTGCGGCCCAATACTTTTGTGTATATAGTATACATCTAGAATAGTTGGCATGGTGTTATACCAAAGAAAGAAATTGATAAGGTAAACATTAATATCCTGCTTAGTATCATATATTGTAATCATACAGGTTTTGTCACTGTGAGTATCCTGGGAGGACCATTGCACTTACACTCAGAGTTACTCCCCCCCCATCTTCAACTTTGCACATCCAGCATCACTTCAAGGACTTGACTCTGTAAGTTATTTACAGTCATGTGTCCTCTCCATCACAGATTAAAGGAGCAGAAGAATCTAAATTCATTTTTTGCTGTGATGTTTGGCTTAAGCAACAGTGCAATTCAGAGGCTTTACAAGACCTGGGAGGTGAGAGCCCCCTTGAGGCAACAGACATGATAATAATAAATGTTCTGCCACACTCACTAAACAAATACTTTAAAACTGACTTTGCAATGTTTTACTTGTCTGTTACAGAGAATACCCAGCAAGACAAAAAGGATTTACTGTTCTCTCGAGAGACTCATGGTAAATTATACTACATGCTCAGCTTTGAATAAGTTTTATAAATGTCCTGGAAAATATATTTTCTTTAAGGTTTCTAATGGTCTGATTGTGCTATGCTCGCTCATTCTGTTAGGACCCTTCACGCAACCACAGGGCATACAGACTGGCTATAGCTAAACTCAGTCCTCCTTATATTCCCTTCATGCCTCTGCTGCTGAAAGGTAATGGACACCAGCAGTTAATAAATCGCAAATCCACTGACAAGTTTGAATGTATTATTAGGATACTAATTGCTTCTGTCCCTTCCTATATCTAGACATGACATTTATCCATGAGGGAAATGCAAACTACATAGACAAACTGGTCAATTTTGAGAAAATGGTATGAAAATGTTATTTTCAAATGTTGTTATGTAATTGTTTCCTTACAAATCATATCCAAAGTAAGAGACTGACTTGAAGAGTTTCCTTTTCTCACCTTGTCATAGCGAATGCTTGCCAAAACAGTGAAAATCGTTCGAGGATGCAGAAGCCAGCCTTATGGTAAGTGATAGTTTGGCAACAAAATGACCAACACCACTGACTTCATTTCTTTGAGACTGTATGCATTCAGGAAAAGTTGGAAGTAATTCACATGCATGTTCGAGTAAAGACATATGATGCAGGTTTGTGCATATATCAGGTAAGATAATATTTTATTTCCCCTCTGCAGTGCCTTCATCTCCACAGAGAGGCCTGGCAGATCGTATGTTTCTGGAAGGCGCTGCTACTCGCTTGTCTACATGTAAGCCACATCTCTAATGCCATTTGGCAAAGTTTTTAATATTTTCTTCATGAGTTTTATAGAAGGAAGTTCAACCTCGATTTTTGTACAAAAACGTAAACGTATGCAGACTCAGGCATGATTGTAATCTTTTCCAGATTCAGATCACACCCTTCCTCTGCGGACTTCCACAAACATCCGGCACTATATCCAAAACCTGAAGGTGATTGACAACCAGCGCAAGCTAACGCAGCTATCGAGAACAATCGATTGCTAGGACATATGCCTGCAAATGTGCAAGGACTGTGAAACTGAAGCAAAATCCCAGCCGAAAAATGGACTCTGTATAACGGAATAAAACCTCCAAACTCATCTCAATTAGAGGTGAGAACTGGACCTTTGGAGATGTAGCATCCCATGGAAATTCATTGTTACTTAAGGAGTTTGGACAGTACTGGAGAAGCTTTCTGCACAGCAAAACATTGACAGTGAAAATGGGGTCTGTGTACAGTAATGACCTCCAGTGGCTCTGACTCTGTGTTGACATTACTTGTGGTTATTCAGAAAGCCTTATGTCACACTGGTGTTTAAACATTTCAAGTGATCCCTTCAAAAGGCAATGTTACAACATGATGTACAGTGAAGTATTCTTGTCTTTGGTGTCAAAATTCATTTTGTGAAGTTTTGGTTTTTTTATACTGCTGTCTGTGGAAGAATCACATTGTTGGTTCCACAAAAATGCCATAAGAACACATTCTCCAGATCTGTGCCACAATTAACCACTTTAGGCCAGTGCACAAGTGTTTTCGGGTTAAAAATATTGTATCAGATCATTTTTGGCACTAACTGAAATGCATAATTTCGTATATTATTTTCTAAATAAATTATTTTCCCACTAATGTGTATTTAAAGACAGTACAAAAATGTTTAAAAAGGAGTCATTTTATTTAAAGTACAAACCATAACAGGTAAAAATTGACCTTCAAAGAGCCCCCATTCCACCTGACATAAAAGGGTCTCCCCAATATGGGGTGAGGATATTCACAATTCTCCATCTTATTAATATTTACAACACCTTTTTTAAAGTCCTGGAGAGTGGAAATTGGCTAAGACATGTAAATAACAAAATGAAGAAACCAGTGCTTTCTCCTGATGTAACTGAGGAGGAAGAAGTAAAATGATCCCATCATTATAAATAATGATTTTCTGTGTTTCATTTAAAAAAAAAAAAAAAGAAAAA
Source organism: Etia nguti (assembly GCA_015106755.1). Taxonomy (NCBI): domain Eukaryota; kingdom Metazoa; phylum Chordata; class Actinopteri; order Cichliformes; family Cichlidae; genus Etia; species Etia nguti. The sequence goes on from VUQG01012034.1 coordinate 115,676, forward strand.
AATGTCTACCGACTACATTTTAGGATAAAAGTAATTTTCCAAATGCAAATTTTGTGGACTATCTGGAAAATTGTAACTATCAACTATGAGGGGATTTATGGAGAGAAAGAGAAACAAATGCATTGCAGACGGTTAGTATGATGGTGCTGTTTGGACAGGTGCAACACCAGAGCACATAAATCACCACACTGTTTCAGCATACCAAAAATGTGCTTGTATTTTTATGAAAATCTATGCTACAAAAAGTGAGATCGGAAAGGTAGTCCTGCAGTGGTGAGTAGATCTGAAGTGGGAAAAATCCTTGAAAAACAAAAACTTTCACACCTGAAATAACGCTTTGTGAGAGAAAGCAAGTGAACAACCAACAAAGGATTTGGCTACATGTTCATCACATACTTTGACACGTAAAGGTCTGATTTATCACAAACCAATCACAAACAAAACATAAATCAAAAGAAAGCACTGTAATATTAAAATGAGTGAATATAAATATTGCACTTCCAAACAACATTTAGTTCCCAGTGCCTAGCTGTTATCCCTTTGTTAGAGGTATTTATGCTATCAATTTTAAAAGTAACGCAGAACTGGTTAAGCTCAATTATCTCAAGCTACTGATGTGATTGGCATAAAAAGGACTAGGCAGTGGGAAAGGTAATAAGACAAAAACAAACATTCATAAATATACCATCCACACAAATGCATGTATTCATGAAATCTCGCATGTATACATGTAAACACACACAACTGGAACGGTAACCAACAAGCACTAAGTATTTACATTAAGGACACATTAAACTTATGCGCATGTCAAAAGAAACCAACACGAGGCATTTTAATGTTGCGTCCCTGCAGCCTTTGGGTGTGGGATGGCTTCAGCTACTTCTCATTTTAAGCATGGGCAGCGTTTACACAAAAAAAAGAGAAAAAAAAAAGAATAGAAAAATACAGTATCTCACAGCAACACACATTTTATGCTGAAAAAGAATCATTCTGCCTTCAGCCTACTGTCAAGGCTACAGGATCGCTGATTGTCATGTCTTCAGTTTAAAAAAAAAAAAAAATCATAATATGCTCATTTCCTCCACCCTAAGCACAATTTGCTTCATTTAGGCTTCCACCTTGAATGAACCCAATCCAAACAAAGCAGGAGTAATGACATTAAAAATTAAAAATAAATCTTGAGAACACTGCATTTTGACAGAAGCACCACACTGCTTCAGGCCTTACATGAGGTTTCACAGGTCTGTGGTGGTTCCAGTCCCATCCCAGTCGACTACACAACAATGACATTGCCAGCATTGGTAACTCTCGACTCAAACATACAGGATTTAAACAAAGTGATCAGTAGGAGTCAAATTCAGAACTCAAAGGAAGGTCAGTCAGTCTTTGGTGTCTTTGGAATAATATCAGTAGATTTCCTTTGAGTGCAAAAACAACTTAACCTGGCACTGTCCACCAACCTGAGGCAGAGAGAGATCAGTTCCATGGACAGGTGAGAAATGTCCATCTATGCATTTTTTTTTTTAATTTCCGGAGTTGTGGAGTGGTGGAGCATATCCCAGCATGGACTGGGCAAGAATCAGCACCTCTGACAAGTTGGGATTTAAAATTACTTAAATTTTAGTGAAGGAATTTAATTACAATTAGCTAGAAATCTGAGCTTTAAAACAGGTTTTGTTGTTAAATATTTGTCAATGTAATGGTGCCTTTACTAAAGGCAGATAAACAGTTTTCTAATTTTTAGTCAATAAAATGTGTTTAGGAGATATCAGAAGAATACTTTCAGGCCTCAGCAGGCAGCATAATTCACAGCTCCTAGATGCCACAAGCAACATGTGGCCATATCCTGTCAGAGGCAGCAATCATATCAGATCATTAGCACCAATATAAGGCAGTTACAGGGAAATAACAAAATGATCCATACCAAGAATCCATAAAATGAAACCCATCTTCCTGCATGTGCAGGTTGACGGTAGCCTGCATTTCTTCTGCAGTCATTTTTTTGTTGTACAGTTGTACATGTTAGCCTTAGGCATTGACACAAGTTCCATTTGATAACAGTCCAACCCTGCCAGCAAAAAAGACATAAATTAAAAATAGAAAAAGAAAACATTCATTTGGCTTGGAGATCTTTGGAGTTTTGTCTTCCTCTAGTGCAGCACAGTGGAGTTCCAGTAGTCTTTCTTGTAACTCTTCAACTGCTTTTTTTTTATTTTTTTTTTTTAAATCCACTCTACATATTCCACCACAATTCTCCGTTGCAATCATATGGCCAGGTACTGTGGTTTTGGTAGCTTTGGTGGTCTTTTAGGCCTCAGAGGCAGCCTGCGGTTTGAGTTCCGCTTTCTCCATGGCAGTGCCATAAGGGTCAGATCGTTTGAAGAAGCCCAACTGCAAGAAAAAACAAAAAAACATTTCAGAAATGCAGGAAACATAAATGAGAACAGATAAAATCACATTCATTGATCTTTCAAATCAAAAGCACACTGTGATTCTTTTATATCACAGCAGTACTCACTCTGTATAAGATGTATATGAGAAGAGCCAGAAGCAGTAAACCAGCCAGAATAGCCAAGATGATGATCCACAGTGGAACTGAGTTCTCGATATCCGGCTTGTTCCAAACCACTGGAGTCACCACCTGAGGATGACAAGACAAGTTGTCTTCATCTAAACTACAACAATATAAAAATATGTACTACAAATATAGATTTGTGTGAAATGAACAAGTTATAATAAATTGAATTACTTAATAAACACATTAAATACCTTTTTGTTTCCACTTGGAAAAAGTTTAGGCTGGATTGCATATGGCATCTTCTTCACACGATATTCTGCCAGGCACTCCAGCACATATTGCTTATAAGCTCTCTGAAGAAGAAAATATTACAAATTACATTCCAAATGCATACAATATACTAGTTATACACTAGGTGGCGACATTGACCATGTGCATCTCCCCTTTAGCATTCCTACCCTGTGAGAAGCTGTGATGACCAAATATTAAATTTTCAGTACATACCACATAGATGGTAAATAATCTGTGTATTTTAGACACGACAAACACTGGTAGAAGCTGTAGTATGTACACCAGTGTGGAGCAAACTGCATGATCAGAAAGCAACTGTTGTCTCATTTGTTAAGGCAAGTATGCATAACTGGCAATACTGTTAACTGATTTAGAACTACTGCTGAGTACAAATTGATCACAACCAAACATGTCTGACTGACAACTGCAACTATTTGCCTTTCCTAGCAGCACATTTGAGGTCGAGTCTCAGTGTTGTTTTAATAACGCTTTAATAAAAATGGCTTCTCACTTCCTGCCAGAGCCTGACATGAGAAAATACACAGCCACTCGTAGGAGAAGATCAATTTATCATGCGTGGTATTTTGTCTTATGTTTGGAAGATATGTAAATGTACAGTATGTGCGTGGGGAGTTTGTATGGCAAGGTTCTTCACCCACAAACCTCAGTGAAGGTTTCAGCCCAGACACGGGATCGCATTTTAAGGATAGCTGTAGTCCCCTTCTGCAGAAGACCCACATTGCATTCAACTTTCCAGCAGTCCACAGTAGAGCAGTTCTGTGCAAACAGAGAGAATGCCATCATTATGATGCGGTTTACGATGGTAAATACATTTTAAGCCATTTTGTGCGAGACTAGCATTAAAAAAATGTTATTCCCACTAAACTGAAATAATATGACAGAGCCTAAATTCAAGTGGAAGTCATTAAATCAAATCTAAAAACTAGTAGAACAGATAAAGAAAAGCTGGTGGAACAAATATAACAAAGAACCCAATGTTATGATCCCTATTCCACGCCTGCTTCGAATTAGATTGAAGGAATGTCATGAGACTGTAAAAATGCAGCATGCACCACTCGCCACATTATTGCCCAACCACTAAAACCAGCCCATTTTTCTCAAGACTGTAGAGTACACAATCTTAATTAGATCCCCGTAGTGCAGCTTGATACATTTAAAATTTTAAAACATGCGCACACTCTGTTTTAAAGCCGGTACTGTAGCCAGACCACCCCTAGACTGAGAGGTTTCGGTGGGTTTCCTGCGGCAACACATTAGTTTACTTATTACACAGAGAAGGGCAAAAGTAGGAGAAGAGGGTACCTGCCTAGTTCCTTTAGGTTCAGTCTTAGACAGACTTAATTATTATTTAGACAGACAGAGAGCATATCAGTCTACTTCCGTTCAGTAGCCATGCTTGATGCCCAGGGGCAGCAGGGCCTCAAAGGTTTGTGAAAATGTGATGCACATGGTCAAATGCCAAAGATGCCTCAGACCCAGTTCCCACATATATCCTCACTGGCAGGATTATGTGGTCAAGATCTGGATCATGGAGGCATGGATCCTTAATAAAATGACAGTCGAACTTGAAAACACAGCTACTGTACGGAAGTGGTCTGTAAAGTTTTACATTAATGTTTGAATGGTGCTATAATAAATTAGGTGATGTTAAATCAGAGTGTTGATGAGATAAAACTACTGTTAACTGCAGCCATATTTCAAGTAAGAAAATGACCGTTTTGCACAAACGGTTTTTGCAAGGTAAAACATAACAGAACCATTAAATACATTGAAGCCCTTTTCATATATGATACGCTTTATGTTAGATTTATAATTAGTTAAACTTGAAGCTGACAGTTACTATTGCTGGTTAATAAATATTTGCTAAAGAGTAACATGGCAGTCATTCATCATTAATACTGGCAAGGATAGCTCAGTAGTGTTGGCCCCGTGATCGGAAGGTCAGGGGTTCGATTCCCCTGAACGGCTACCCTGAGGTACCCCTGAGCAAGGTACCGTCCCTACACACTGCTCCCCGGGCGCCCAATGGCAGCCCACTGCTTCACTGAGTGAATGGGTTAAATGCAGAGAGGAATTTCCCCACGGGGATCAATAAAGTATACATTATTATTATTATTATTAATAAAGGATAGAATTAAGACTAATAAGCCCACAAGTCTACAGTCAGTATGTTAATAGATTGTTAATAAAGAGGACTTTGGTCCAGACCCTGATAAAGATAAACATCTGCCAGGTATCTCAACTTGGTAAACCCATGAGGTTTAAAGGCCTTTAACATACGTGTAAAGCACTCGCCCATTATGAGCCTACAAATTTTTTCCATCCTTCCATTTTCTTAGCAGCTTGTCCAATTCAGGGTAGCGAGGGGGCTGGAGCCTATCCCAGCTGTCATAAGACAAGAGGCGGGGTACACCCTGGACAGGCTTGCAGTCCTTCGAAAGGCTAACGCAGAGAAACAGGCAATTATTCATGCTCACATTCACATCTACGGACAATTTAGAGTCACCAATTAACCTAACATGCAGGTCTTTGGACTGTGGAAGGAAGCTAGAGTGCCCAGAGAGAGCCCACACAAGCACAAAGAGGACATGCAGTCTCTACAGAGAAAATCCCCAGTTGTCTGGTATATTTGAACCAAAAAGTCCTGCTTTTAGCAAGCAAAAAGTCTGTCAAGTGGTTTCAAATGTATTACATGTGCTAGAACAATAAGATCTACCGCTATTATCTTCAAAGAGTGCCCCATTCAGTGCCACTGAATGTTGCATGTTCCACAACACAATGAAAGTGAGGCCATTTTAAACAAATCAAAGTAATTTGGAAGTCTCTTGAGTTTTGGTGCATTTAATGCCAGTCCTTCAAAAACTAAAGAGGTCATCTATAATTCTCACCATCTCACCTTTTCTGACCACAAAACAGTAACACACTCTGATCAAGACTCACGTTGAATGGAGATGTCTATTCTCTCAGGCATAAGGAAAAAGTGCAGACACAAGACAAACAGGAGAAAGGGCTCCTTCATACTAGAGTCTCATTGGACATGCTTGATAAATGACCACAGTTAGGAGAGACAGCCACAGAGACAAAGACTTCTTTGGTAGAGGCAGGTATCCACAGACAGAGGGAGATAGAACAGCTACCTACAGCTGGGTGGATCAATAGGACCAGTGTGTGGGGGCTCAGCAGGCTTATAACACCCAGGGGCAAAAATTAGAGACAAGTCTCTGAACTAAGCAGTGCATCACAATCAAAAAGCCTCCCATGCCTTTTTCCCCACCACTACTAAAGGCTCTTTAATGTTAATCACCACAATGGGACAAGCCTGTGGCCTCTGACCCCTCCCTTTTAACGACATCATAACCTAATTTCCCGGTCCCCAGAGCCTCATGTAGGAGCAGGGCCAGTGTCACCAAAACAGGGTCGCATTTATACACAGAAAAGTATCAAATCTATAGTTTCAAATATAAGTTTTTGTGTGGTGCAAAAATGGATTTACTTTCATAATCACATTTACTCCAAACAGCAAACTAAAGTGTGTCATTCCTTTGCTTTAAAGACACTAGTCAGTCACCGATTGCTAGACTCCACCTTTTTGTCCGACAGGGTTCATTCATGCACAAAACATGTTGCTTTTACAGAATGTGACAATTTCCCTCCAAGTGCCTTACCAGGTTAGTCAAATGAGCAAGCTGATTCTTGTGGACGTCCCTCCTCTCGAGGCGATGCTCATGGCCCTTAAGCGCCAGAATAGGTGACTCTGTGGATGAGCGCTGGAGCTTAAGGAAAACAGAAACACACCAGCCACCCATTAGAACAACACAGATACTGACCTCACTAGGCAGAAAAGTGCACCACCCTTTCTGTCAATATAAGACCTAATGTTAGCATGACCCTGAGGCTTTTTGTCATTAATCAGAAGCATGTGAGCTCTACTCCTTATGGATTCCCATGGAAATACACCATACTTAGTAATTCACTAGGGGGGGAAAAAAACATTAGATCACAGCTAAGACAGATGACCACTCACAGCTCTGCTCAACATCTGTCAAACGTCACATGTAAACACAAACAACCACACTAAAATGTTTTGCCCACAAAATCCCCAAGCTACAACTTAGTATAAGGGGGTGTTGTAGATGAATGACTGTGTTGCTGGGTGAGGTGGTTCATCAAGCTGTGCTGAGCATAGGGAAGAGTTTGAACTTCAAAGCAGTGGTGGGGAAAGTGTCCTGGGTGGAGTCGAGATTCAGGGTGGAGAAGGTGGGTGTGGGCCGACCATTGGGAATCACACTGGGAAATGATGGGAGATCTTCACTCTCTGACTTTGCCTCATTTGACCCTGAGAGGTGTTCATCTGAATGTCACTCACTTTGAGGTTTCGGTGGTTCATGTTTTTGTCAGCTGTGCAGTTAATGGGGCCTTCAGTGGAGAACTCCAGAGGGTAAAGGAGAGTTTGACCTTGGACACGGAGAGGGCAGCGCAGCTCAAGTAGGGTGTGGCTGATCCTACTAGGGCCATTGTTCACAAGCTGGAAAAAGGAGTGAAAAAGAAAAATGTTACTATGTCAAACATTAGAAAAACTATCAGAGTCCCCTAAAGTTTTTAATTTCTTTCTCCAAGCAGTTTCTTTCCCATGCTGAAATATTAATATCTGGTGTACTTTTTTAATTTACAAATCCTTGGATCTGCACTGGCGTAAAGCCCACCATGTGATCTGGTTTTCCTTCTCTGCTGCTCTAGAAAGACTTCTTTCTTTTTGAACTATAATATCTGCTTTCCAACCCAATATACTCAACCCCACTGAGCTTGCACAGCTAATGTTGATTACCTCATAGATGTGTTCCACGGCAGGCCCAACGTCCATCTCCACGTTGTAATTTTTGGTCAGTTTCCAGTTGGCCGGCGGAAAGAAGACCTTATCTGGTCGAGACACACTTAAAATGGGAAGGAGGGGTATGAGAGCATGTGTAGGGAGGCACTGGGGACTTAATGAATTCACAAAAGTACAAATGGGGGAATTCTAACACTCAGCTCACCACTGTAGAATGACATCAGCCTTAACAATCACCTCCAGCTTGCAGGGTACAACCTCACTATGGGAATTATTCTCATTTTTACTGTGGAAACAGAGAATGGGAAAAAAAAAAAAGAAGATCTGATTAGCTGATGTCATTTGAGAGTTGCACAAATCAGTACTTTTAAATCAGAAGTAGTTGATATTGTGTACACTTTTTCTGTGTTTGTGTTCACATCAAATTGTACCTGCGGATTTGCGCCTCGAACTGAATCGTTTTGTGTGTGTCCTTCAGCCGCGGCACTTTGAAACGTAGGCCCGCCCAGAGCTAAGGAAAGAAAGTTCAGACATATTAACATCCTCAGAATTTTTTCTCATTACAAGTAACAGAGAAAAGGAAAGAACCTAATAGACCCTATCTAAAATTACTGACTGACTGCTAGAGCATGTAGCGGCACAAAAATGAGATTTGTTGTTCCTGTGTTGCACATTATTAAGGGGGCATTTCAGATCCATTTACAATAAAGAAGTCTTTTTGTCACTTTGAGTTAACATGTAGCCAACTTTCTTCCACCGCAAACCTATTAAAAACATGCTGACTTGTGACTCAATCAATAAAAAAGGGAACCGATAGGACAAATGGAGCCTGTACTTCCTGCCACAACGTTTCCTGACACACGTTGACTTTTCCTGTGCTGTCCACACCCAAAATGGAGATCGCATCACTTCCTTTTTTATTTTCTATGAACAGATAACTATTAAATTAAAACTATATTATATGTGCCATGTGCCACAACACTTAAACTTGTTAAGCACTGAGCTAAAAGAGAAAGACAGCCAAAAGACAACATTGCTCCTACATTGGTGCCCGATTTCATTGGGTTCCCCAAATCACAGCTGAGGTATCGGGTCTGGTTCTCCGTCTCATAGCTGCAAGTCAGCTGGGTCAAGGTCTGGAAAAGAAGAGAACAAACTGGTCAAATCACATCAAAAGAAAATCATCAAGAAAAAGATTAAAGTCCCAGTAGTCCCAAAATCAGAGTGTCAGTTTGATTGTTTCTATTCACCTCATTATTGCGGGCAATGCCAATGTAGTCAGCTTCAGGGGGCAGCACCACATACAGGTCTGCTTCATACGCCCCTCCCTCACCCTCATTCCTGGCATTGAGTGTCAAGGTCAGCGAGTTGTCATCACCAAGGTAGACTTCCTTCCTGTCACTGAGGACCCAAGAAAAAAAAAGAAAGAAAAAAAAAAACCCTAAATGATTAGTTGGGTCACTAGATAAATAATCCATGTTTATTTATGGAAGTAAGTTGTTTTCCAAGTAAACAAGGACATTCTTTGTTCCCATTTGCTGCCAGTGGAACAGGCAATAAATTGCAAATTGCTTTAATAAAACTAATATAATTGCATGCACTGTGCTTATAAGATCTCTTTTATTTAGAACCTGGCTGCAAAGATGCAACAATTAGATTAATCTCAAAATAGCCCACTTTACATAATTTTTTCCCCCATGTGATATTAAAGACATATAAAAGGCGCAGCGTTATAAAACATCTCCCATTTATTGCTTTTTCTCACTCCTTACACCTTCCTCCAAAGCTAGGCACAAAGAGAAATTCCACAAGAAGGGCCACACGGGCACTTTTAATTAATGCCTGTTCTCGTAAAAGCAAAAGACAGCAAAAGGGAGACGAGTTCTGAAGCCGATTCCTCTGCTGGCCTAAGATTCAGCTGTGGCCTGAGTTTAACTGACATGGCACTTTTTAAAGCAAACAAAGCCTCAAAATTAGAAAACACCACAAAACCCTAAGACTTCCCTGAGGGACCCTTGGTCTAACAGGTTATGTGATTTGGCAGCGGAATAGAAAAAAAAACATCGTACAAATGGTGGATACTTTTTTCTCTGAAATTCCACTAAATCACGACCATCTCATCAAGCCCCCCCAATAACTATTAGGCCGCCATAATTTACTGCATAGCAGACGAAAATCAACAAAGTATTATTTTAATTGCGCTAATCACACTTTCTACATCTGGGTTTCTATCGGATGGGGCGCAGCGCACTCCCAGCAGGTTGTTCCATATGTAATAGATAAGTTATACATTGGGAAAAATGGGGTCAGATGGTAGATAAATATAGGAATGTGAAATCAAAATGACAGAGCAGAGAAGGGAGTATCAGGGAGGCAGTTATTTTTGAGAAAACTGCTAACAGATTTCTCGAATCAAAGTGTAGCAGGGATGGTGAAGAAGACAGGGTGGGGACTCTTGCAAACAGATTCCTTTCATCTTTTCTGTCTTTCCCCCTTTAGCGTTTGTCACAGCACCTGTGGAGCTGAGCCATTTCCTGCTTTGTTTTGTTTTTAAAGAATTGTGCCCCTGCTGTACTGCAAAACTGTAGCTATTAACACTCACACTGTGGTTTGTTAAAACTAAACAGAAGAAGAGAACACGAATAACAGCTGTTTTTATGCTTTAGCTTTTTACACAGCGGAGGTGAAAATTTCAGTGTCTGTAATCCTGTTCAGGGTTCACTGTGTAACATCCATTGAATTCTAATCTATTTTCTAAAACCCATATGCTCTGGGATTTTTAGAAAGAGCTAAGGAAATAGACTTACCCGCTGACAGTCAGCTTCAAGTCAGGAACACAGATGTTGTCCTCTCCACAGTCCAACAGAATCTGTGCCTAGAAGATACAAATTGAGGATGATAAAAGTCTGAATATAGGGGTGCAGGCCACCATCAAACAGTAGGTTTTGACACTTATTCTAAACTTGAAGAGAACTAGGTACACAAGATAAATCGCAAGATCTGTTTAAGGAACAGAACAAGAGGAGTGTAGCAAGATGCAACATGCAGTATGACTAATATATTCCACCACCTGTCTCTGGACCACCACCCAAGATGCACACGCACCTGGACTGCAACCCCTCTTATTTACAAGACATCATCACTGCACATCAGACAGCTAAAAACCCAGAGACAATAACTGCCTCAGTGAGGTCATGACAGGAACAGACAGCCCGATGAGCCAGCTGTCCAGGCACGCACGTGCTTTCTGTTTGCAATGTAAAACGGGGGGAAATTATAAACAGGGTGCAGATCAGAGCCCGTACAAAAGAAGATACTCCTTTGGAGTTGAGCACAAAGCAGCCAGCTCCCAACTCTAACCAGTGTCCCACATCACAGCGCTATGTGGTAAACCGCACCTTCACCACACACTACACCACTGCGGAGCATGATCAAATGTACAGGGAGAAACCTACAGCCTAAAGGAACTTGCTGAGACATAAGATATCTCTGTTGACCTGACAGCAGGAGGGAGGGTTCAGAGATTACAGTGGAGAGAAAGACAAGAAAGGAGCACAAACACTGCCGGATAAGTGGATGACCGCTGAACGTGTGGCAGGGAAAGCCCTGTGGATTGCTAAATTGCATCTTGCCGCGACTATAACAGTGTGATGATGTTCATGACGATAAAGACAATAAATAGAAATAGAGGAGAAGATTAGAGAGAGCCAAGAAACCCCCCTTGTCATTACACCATCGAGGAGTTCTAATTATGCACACCATGGTAACCACCATGCTAACTTGGCCGCATGTGCACCCCAGCTCAAATGTCTGTTTGGGGCAGGAAAACAACATTCGTATCACCATCACTGTACTTAAACAACATCAACACTGACATCAGCACATGACATAATGAGCCCAAGTATCATCCAGTAAAAACAAAACACAACCTTGGCAATATGACTGGAGCACATTCATCAAAATCATACTCAATTGGTCAGATGATTTTGTTTAAGAACAAGGAGGGCATTGATTCACAATTTCAGCCAGTTCCAAGTTCTACAAAGGTGGCTGCAACTTGAATCTTTACTGGCACGCATACAAATGCATGCTATGTGCAAGACGAGCGATGCGATAGCAATTAATAGATCCATCATAATGCCACAAATCTTCACAGATACATGTGGAAAATGTTAGGATGAGAGAGAGTGAGACTACGCTCGGCGCATCAGCTGCCTTTCATTCGCACTCCAGCTTTGAGAGAGTACGAACTTGGCAGAGTCTATGAACTGTTATATCGCCTGCCACACATTCTCAAAGCATATGTGGAAATCAAGAGGGCATCATGTGTCTATTCTAGGCCAAGGCTGTGGTATAATAGTCGCCATACTCTGTTTGTATACTGTTATATTCACACAGAGTAAAGCAAAATTAATTAAATCTGTTGGCACCACTCCCACTCTGCTTTTACACATTCAAAGAACGGATTCAGGTTTATGGCTGATACTTTCTCTCAGGCTTGTCTCAAGGTCTTGGTTCAGCAGTAGACCACATCTGTTGGAGGCCCAAAAGCTTTGATATTTAGGAAAGAAAAACATCAGTGACAGAGTCCAAGAGGAAAAAAGATAGAAACACACAAGAGTAGAGAACGAAAAAGAAAGAGTTGGAGATCAAACTAGACTGATTGCTATTCCCCTAATGCTCCAATCTGGTGGCTGTTGCTGAATTAAACATATGGTGCATGCTGTGCCACAGCTGAAAAGATGCCTTCATGTAGAAATGCTGAGACACTTCTACCAGAGGGGCTAACATCCGTGCCCCTCCCTGAAATATTGACCATCCTTCTGTGCCTGCAGCTCTGAAAACACTCACCTCAGTAGCTAAGCAGGCCAAGAGCTACTCCTGCTGGGACAAGGAAACACGCCACTGTACATGTGTCTCACATTTTCATTTTGAAAACAACTTTCCAGACACCCTGGATCTCTTCCCAGCCGAGTAATTTTGAATTGAAAGAACAAAGAAAAGATTCACACTTTCATCATGAACAGAAGAGTCAGTAAGGAGTTGGCCAATGATTACTGAATGATGGCGGAAAGTGCTTTCGAGAGATCAGAGAGAATGAGTCGAAGGAATCTCAGTCACACATGCAGATTATTAGTGAACTTACTATATATTGATTTAAACAGCTCTGTAGATACCCGGGTTAATTAACTTAGCTGATACAAGTGTAATTCACGTCAAAGTACCTTTTGCTCAATTACGTGTGTGGTCTGATAGTTGAGGATGGGCCGCAGGCCGTGGGAGTCAGCAGCAGCTTTTGGGTCCAAGCTGAAGTTCAAGGCCACATAAATGGAGGAGAGTTTATCTCTGAACTCCTTCTCATCCTACAGTGAGAAAAACACATTTTGTGTCATACCATTGTGAAATTTGGCTGTTCAAAACTGACACAGAAACACAACTATAAAATGACTACAGCTATTCGTTACATTTCACTTATATGCAGTTTTTCAATAATTATTCTAACCATCCCACAGGCTTAAATGTCATTTTTCATTAGAGAAAGAGAGGACATACTCTTAGGTAGATCCTTTTTTGGTGGCACACTCGCTCTCCGTGGCTCAACCTCACAGTCATCTGGAGCAAAGGCTGCTGGGAATCCAAGAACAGAGCCCTCTTCACTGCACCTTTCTGCTTGTGCTTATGACTATCAAGCTGCACCTCCACCTGGAAATCTGGAACACATAACACACACAAATGACCATTCATGGTGTGACGAATGTTCTTGAGTCACAAAATGACAGGTGTGAAAAAGACCTCCATAAATACTCTGAAACACACACAACACAGTCAATGTAATCGGAACATAATGGCACATAGAACAATTGTGTACTGAGGGGGGCTAATAAGAGACGATAACTAAGAGGTAATGAGGAAAAAGATTGAGGACAGAAGAGGTTTGATCACTCAAGGTGGATCACAAAGGACATTTGGCATGCTGCACTCGCTTTTTGTCATAACAAAGTCTGAAAATCTGCATTAGCTGCCAAAACACTTTAACCTACAGACTGTTATGGATTTAAAACATTACCACTGGTGGCTATTTGACAGTTTCCTTGCTTGTAATAAAATGCAGATGTGGAAAATTGGCTCACCTAAGTTCTTTGGAAGGTGCTTCCCATCAGCAGATATGCAGAAACTCAGGTTGACACTGTTTTGGGAAGAAAGGACAAGGACATGATGAGAGAAGCATATCCATTAATGGCAGAGACTTAGTGTAAATACTGTACACATAAGACAACTCACATGCCCTCCCTTGTTCTCTCGCCTTCTCTCATGGATGACTTTTTTTGTGTGTGTCAGCTCATTACATGGTTCACATTATAAGGCATGAAGCACACTGAGATTTCAGTGAATATTATGACAAAAACCACACATGTTTGGAGATAGGCTGGCATAAAACCACTTTTGCGGGCCAGGCTGATAAATCAGTGTGTCTCCGCTTTCCACCCGCAGCCCTCCCCACACACAAAGAAATAGCAGAGTTAAGAAGGGTGAAATTGAGCAACGACTCAGGTTTCAGTGCTGACCAGTGAGTGGCTGTCTATATAAGCCTGTAGCTCTCTCCCATGACATCAGCCACACAACATGCCGCCGCTGTCCAAGTCTGCAACCCCAAAACCCCCAACCCCTTCACTAGTAACCCCTTGAAAGAGTCACAGAAAAAAAAATGCAAAAGGGAAAAGAAAGATGGATGGGCTTTACTGAAAAAAAGCAAAGTAACAGGAAGAGAGGTGAAAAATGGGAGAAAAGACAGAGAAAGTGCAAAGCCTCCTTTTGAAGAGTAGTAATAACTTCATATGAATGCTCCTGTGTCTGCCCTTTTCAGCACAACTGTGTGCGCACGCTCACGGGAGTCTACGTGTCCTGATGTTTCCCAGCTGTGTTCCACCACCAAACAATATCTCATTGAAAGCAACTGCAAAAAGCTTCCAGCCCCTCCCCTCCCTTTATTTCCTCCACTCTCCTCCCCCCGATCACCAAAATCTCCCCATCACCAGGCAACGTAGCACAATCAAGACATATGTGTATACAACAGTTTCCTTTATGGATCAGCATGTAGAGAAGGGGGGCAAAGCCGACACAGGAGCACAGTGTCAACCGTGTCGATCAGCAAGCTACCGTGGTCTGCTTCCTCTAGCGTTTTTCTTTTTTTTTCGGAGCTGGATACTTTGCACAGTTAGATCAGGCTGAAAACTGCAAACAATGCTGCTATTCAACTTTTTTCTCTCTCTCCACTCCACAAAATAAAGCGTGTGATATGAAGACACTCTGAAAATAGGTCAGATAAGAGCAGTCCTCAGAAAACCATCACTGTGTAAAGGATATTCTTTATCAAAACTTCCTATCATGATAGAAATGTTTATGCATGGGGGAAATGGGGAAGCCCATGTCTCTGCAGTTGGGTCAAATAAATACCAAAAGTGAAGAGCTGCAGGAAACAGAGTGTTCTGTAATTCTGGACCGTCTGAATACTCACCAGGAAACGGGAATGCTGGAGTTTCCACTGGTGAGAATGCAGTTCTTCTCCTCAGGATTAATCATGGTGGGGGAAACTGTCAGAGAGGCACTGGTGTTGACTATCGGGCGGGATCTGTAGGTAACAACAAGAATGCTGATTGAAGACACAGTCATCAGATATTACAATTTCCACTTTAAGTGCTTTAAAGATTAGCTTCAGATTTTGGAAACTCTATTTCTCGGTCTTTCCTTTTGTTTTTATACTATATCTGTTCAGTGACCAAACATTTATCTTGGCACACCAGACAGACGAACACAGCCATGCTTTTTTATCCCCAGACTTAATTTTGGAATTGACTTTTCAATGAAGCAAAAATATAAATAAAAATATTTCTTAGTTATTTAGTTTATTTCAAATGTAGATATTTTCATTATATACAGAAAATTACTTTTTTAAAAAAAACATACCTATATAGGATAGCCTTATTAATACCAAAAGCTCCAACAATGAGATCTGAGGAAATGAAGAAAGAGAATTTAAACACACAATAAAAATATAAAAAGTTAATGATGCTCATTACAAATTTCATCCTCGCTTACCTGGGTATCCGTTCATGTCCAGGTCCTTAGCACCTCTGAGGGCAAATCCAAAGCTAGCAGGAATAGTTCCAGCAGCCCACTGTCCCCTAATCACCTGAGACGGCTTTTGTCTGATTCCTTCTGAGTATCCATTATAAATGTAGACCAGTCCCTGCTGATCCTCTCCTCCAAATGGACAGCTGATAGCCACATCTTACAGAAAAAAAAAAATTAACTTATTTTACCGTTTACATTTAGAGAAAGAAACTAAAATTTACAGTTTCATCTGTTTTTCTCTACAAAATTAATGCACATGTTTTACTTAAATAGCCTATGTAGATTGCCTTGCTCCACAAAGGATCACTAATGTTTTGAAATTGCACAAAGAAGCCACTTCAGATACAAAACTTAGACTGATTTTTTTTCTTTGACATAAGGACACTGGGCCACCCAACAGTCAACCTATGTGATGATGCTCTGTGTGATCTACATGATCTCCAATTATGCAGGAATCAAACTTCCAGTCCATTTCTGTGATGAAAGCTAAAACTGAATCCTAACCCATCAGCTCTCCTCTTCATCCTCCTATCCCAAGATCTCTTGAAAGCCATCATTGTATAAACTGTGTCATTTATTGACTACTTGTCTTTTATTGTGACATAAGCAGCAAGACTTAGAGTTCACAACCATTCACTGTGTTTTGTCTTTTAAGCTAAACACTTAGTTGCCATCCGTAACAGTCTTTAGGTTTAGCATAATTAGTATTCTAGTTTGGTTCATTCATAAAGTGAAATGTATTGTAGGCTATAAAAATGTTGAAGTCACCAAAGCTATTCGGCTTCATTCTTTAGAGACCATAAGTGGTTCAACCAAGCACATTTCTACAGAGCGACATTGTGTCATAGCCAAATCTTCGATATTATAACAAAGCACACAAGCGCTCTCTGAAAATGTAATGAGAAAAAAAAGTAGCATCATAATAGATTGTTACTAAATTTCCTTCTTTTTAATTGTTGCTTTATATATAATTTCCCCACATTACCAATTTCTGTCCTACCATATTATAATTCCACATTCTTACCATTGAAACCATCCAAGTTCAGATCTCCCAATGGTGCAATGGTGCTGCCAAATCTCCCAAACACCTGAGTGCCTGTTAAAGGTAGGCGGGACTCCAGTTTCAAGGGGCTACGCTGGAGATAAACGTAGACTTGGCCCATCTCTTCCAGGCGTCCATGAGAGCTT
Source organism: Etia nguti (assembly GCA_015106755.1). NCBI lineage: Eukaryota > Metazoa > Chordata > Actinopteri > Cichliformes > Cichlidae > Etia > Etia nguti. The sequence continues at coordinate 132,655 of VUQG01012034.1, forward strand.
CGGACCATGAGCATGGGAGCTCCTACCAGCAGGTCAACCATCCTGCAGACAAAACAGGAAGATCACAAAAAAGAATTTAAAGTCAGATACACTGAAAAAGAAAGAAAAACAGAAAGAAAGACAGAGACAGCTACTACTCACCCATCACTGTTAATATCAGTTGTGGCCACTGCATACCCAAAGTATGAGCCCATCTATTAAAAAAAGAAAAAAGAAAAGGTGTTTCCATGACTGAAACCATCACATCAACAGAAGGCATGATTAAAATTTAACCAGTCCAAAATCCAAAACCCTCACACAGCTAAACTATGCTTCAGACGTGTTTTCTCTGTTACTAGAACAAAACCAAAAAAAAATCGTAAAGCCTCAAGAAAACACAAAGGCTTGATGGGTTTTACAGGTTGGGTCCAGTGAAGGCCTGTCGGTTCCATTTCTCGTTCAGTTTCTGTCACGATTTTCAGTCTACAAAGCACTGCAAAAAGCAGTCTCAATTGCCGGAGTGTATGCAAATTCGCTTGTGATTATGTTTGTTCAGCTGAGTCAATCACCAGTATTGAAATAAGTTGATTGCTTTTCTATTCACAGAACCATTTGCACAAATTGCAACTGCACTTTTCCCCCAAGAACTGAGCTTTGCAATATTGTGTTTGCTAGATTTTTGTCTCTATTGTGGTTTGCAGCAGAGGAAATTATTTATGCTTACTATGAATCAACAAATTAAGAGCTCTCATGGGGAGCTTAGCAATAAAAACACAGAGGAAGTGGAGCATTACAGAACTTTCTGTAGTTGGTTAAGGTGGTAGTTTTTGGACTCACCTGCTCTCCAGTGTACTCAGTCATGTTTGTCAGATCTGTACCGTTCAGAATAGACACCTGCAACACAGCAAGCACATATGGTGAACTTTCTTTTTATAGGGTCTAATATAAGCACGATCCATGGAAAGGAATTCACTGCAAAAATAATCCCCACTGTGACAATATCGCTAAAGTTGTTTTCTTTCTTGTATCATTCCCAAGTATGAATCCCAGGCTTCCCATTCTAAAAGCACTTAAATGAAAGCCAAAATGAGAGTGATGATTAAGCGATCTTACCGAACCATAAAGCATGTGTCCTTTTGGAACCCCAGCAACAAAATCTGTGAGACAAAGCAAAGATTTAAAGTGGAAAAAAATACGGTTAAAGCCCAGTCAGAGGATAACAGAATTTACTGAAGACATTTCCAGCTCAATAATTATGTAAAATATTGTAAGTGATTTCTGTTTATCTTACTACAACTATAACATTCCTGTTGCTCTGTAAATGTCTTTAAGTGCTTCACTAGCTGTCAGCCTCACCTAATACTGGCTGTGTCTGCTACCTGATTTGTTGACTTACCTTCTACCTCATCACCACTAAACTCCCCAGCTGCAACAGAGTAGCCTGTAGGAAACACAAAAACGCTGAAGTCAGCATGAGCTTTTATGGCAGGTACATGACAATATGTGATTTAGCAAAATTTACAAAGTTTTAATTAGCTTACCTTGATAGCTGTCATCTTTCAAAGAATGGGCCTGTTTGGTCTGGATCTGGCCACCCACCGCCTGCATAAAATAGCCTGGATAGTACGCTCCAATAATGTCCTCCTTAGCTGCAGAGATCACTTGACCTAAAATAAGTTAAGATAATGATAAGAAAGAGAACTTGGAAGGACACACTGAGATTTCTGTGTGTGTGATTTTTGTTTTTTGATTGATGCAGGTCCTACATACCTTGCCAGAAATAACTGCCTGGTCCTCCCAATACCACTTTGCCATCCTAAAAAAATAACACCTGTGAATTACCTCTGTGGGAAAAAAATACAACTATCCAGAAACCCGTGTTGGTTCACTAAAGGAAAATGTACATTTACCATTGTAAAGTCGGCACTGAATCCTCCCTGGCAGTAACCTTGTCCTGATGGACCACTGATTTCTGAAGGACAAAAGGAGTGGTGTATCATGAAGGACTTACTGTCAGAATAAGTCAAGCCATCAACAAATGATATCCAGAAACCATCCTGGAAACAACCATTGATGTTATCCTTATATATAAGCATCCATGCCAGTAAGATTTGAAGAGAGGTGATGATTACCTGTACGACAAGGAGCATACTCCACAAAGTTGGTGAAGTTTTCGACAGAGAGGTAGCAGCTTCCTGTAGCATCAGAATGGGGGATATCCTCCTTAGTTCGCCATGAGTAAAGTGGGGCACAAGCCTGCAGTTCACAGGAGTGGGATTGACAAGGAAGAAAAGTGGAGGATTAACAGTGTGTTGATGAACAGGGTGAGCCATTAGGTGGGAGATGTTTTTCCAGTTGCGAAAACCCCCCCGTTGAACTCAGAATGGGTCTTAAGCTGAGGTCAGTGGAGTGTCGCGAGTGGGGGTAACCATGTAACTCAACCCAGGTCACAAGCCATACAATCAGACCAAACAACAGGCAGCTAAACTTTGATGTCACATGGTGTATGTGTGTGGCTGTGTGTACAGTGAGTTGAGACTAGGGGTGAAAATTGGACCTGAATGACAACAACTTAATGGGCAATAATCTAACAATTCTCCTAACTTCTAACTAACACAGGATATGCGCATTCCCCCAGTCATGAGAGTGAGTCATCACTCAAGTAAAAAGTTTCTCACAGTCGTATATCAGGCCATCAGGCTAGTCTGAAATTCCTGATCTTAACAGCAGAAAACAACAGCTGACGTTTTCGTCCCTTAAGGAAGATTATATCATTTTAAACGCATCTCTTTGAGGGCTACCTTACCAGAATTGTGTCACCATGAGACCGGACAGTGGCGCCAAACCATTGGTGGGATTTGAAATCAGCTTGGTAATTTGTGTCATTGATCAAGACATTGCGATCCCCTGGGGAAATAAAGGAAGAGAGAGAGAAAAGACTTTGAGTTATAGCAGCATGATAACACATGCATTCCTTCAGCTGGACCTCAAGCATCATAATTCTGCCTGCCCCTCCCTTCCAGATTCTTGGAAACATCTGTAAAAACTGGCAGACAACATGCATTATGTTACACTTTCTTCAAACAGAGATGATTAGACTTGAGAAGAATGGCATTTCCTACCAGGCCACTGTTCTACAGATAGTAGTTGTCTAAGCTTTTGCCAGGTTTGGACTGGACTGTTGTGGCTTAACCCTGCTGACCCTTTGCCCTGTTTGACCACCTGGACAGTATCACTGATCTCCCACTTTGGTGCTTTGACAGCAGCAGGTGACGCGACAGATGGTCTGGGGAGTCAGGTTTAAACACAACTTTATTGGAAAACAGATGCTACATCTGTGCTGCAATAAAGAATGAAATCCCAACTAACTGATTATGCAAGGAAGACACATATCGCTCATGTCAGTGTAGGAGCTGACATCTGTAAGGGGAAGTGCAAATGTGCGTATAAGATCAGCCATTCCACGAGTCCTTCACTCATAATCCCCATTCACTCAGACTTCAGCAACCACAGGTGTCTTTCTAAAGAACAGAGCTAGCTTCTGTCAAACAGAACTGGGAGATACTGCAAAAGATCAAGACCCATGTGGATGCGAGGAAGGAATTGTGTATTATATTCACTCTGTCCATGTCTGTCTTCCTCTAGTCTTTCTTTCCAGCCAACTAGGCAGCCTGGAGCTGAGGATGAAGGCCTGCGCCATGTCTTTGTGGAAACAGCAAGGGGGCTGGGGTCCAAGGAAAACACACACACTCCGGCCTCGCTTCCTCACAGCAACTTCTCACTCATCTCTGTTTAGGCACCCACTTCACTCTCCTCTTCTCTGTTGTCAGTTTCAACATTATCACTATTTTCCTATTCATTTTTCTTTCACTATCTCACCATAAGTCTCCTTGACTGCACAGCCCCTTCTCCCATCTGTTTCCAGGGAGTGATGCCTCCCATCACCCAAGCAGTAAGCAGAGAGAATATAGTTTTTTAATAACCCAAACGTATTTCTGCTTAATCTCCATCTCTTGGGCTTTCCTGCTAACAGTATTCATCATGGGCGAGCAGCAGGCTGCTATGATTTAAGTGTTCAAAAGAGTGATAAGAAGTACTTTTGCTGCACGGGCAATAACACAACCAGTACTTCAAACAGCTCCTTGTTGCTTTTACTAATCTGTCTTGGCTGCATGGTATGTTTTGTTTTTTTTTAACATTTTCATAACCAAAGGTCAAGGCAAATGCTAATCGGCCAGGTGAAGTTTAAGACTGACCACCATCTGTGTTGATTTGAGTTAACTTCCCAAGATAACCAAGAGTAGCATTCAAAAAGGTGGTCTTGTAATTCATACTGCCTAACTATGCTCAGGTTATCTTGCAGGGTGACAGAAAGGAAGTACATCATAGTAAGGACCCAAACAAGGTTAGCTAAGTCTTTATGTGGTAGCCATGGCTCTGTGTCACTATAATGAGTGATGAAAAGCTCTTTTTGTTGTCTGTGAGGCGACGGAAGGCAGCCAGCTGTAATCATGTGGAATTCCTTTAAGATGAAAAAATAGAGGAGATTCACAGGGGAGATAAAGGGAAACCCAGAGAAAGACCCACAACAAGATGTGATCCGACCAAAGTCCCCTTGGGAGGCTGGATAGCACAGTGTGCTGATGTGATGTGGTGCCAGTCTCTCCAGGGACCAGAGGGGCAGTGAAGGTCTGGAGCGCATCCATAGACTCACTGTCTACTTTGAACTGTGGGTGAGTGGAGAGCCATTAGTGCAGTCAGACCCTCTCATTTTAAGTGTGTATGTGTTTTGGTGTGTGTCAGTGAGTTAGAAGACAAATGGCTAAATTCACTCATCACATCAGCTGCCCCTGTGGGAGTACTGACAGCAGGAGAAGAGAGGGGGACAGAAGAGAGTTGGTCTCTGGTTTCTTGCCCTTTCCTCTCGTTCCCTGCCTCCCATCCTGTATGTGTCCTCTCAAATAGATAGGCTCCTATCTTAGTGGCAGAGGAAGTGAATGGGAGGGAGTCTCTGGCCACTTTGACCCAATTAGTTAGGCTAATTAAGAGGTTCTGTGGTCTCTGGGTCAAAGCTCAAAAACACCAAGAAACAGGCGACCTCTGACACCACTTTGTTTCAAGAATATTCTAGACACTCTAGAGCCATTTTTCTTTATTATTCATATTGAATAAACTGGGGAAAAGAAAAAAAATATCACTAAATGTCTTTTTTATTGCACTAGTCTTTACTATCATGATTGGCAAAGAAAATATAGGCAAAGCTGCAATAAATGAATTGCAACAGTAAATGTCACTCATGTAACAGCTGCTTGTCATAGCCATATTTGCATGCAGATGTTCATGGACTAAGCGTTCCTCCACAGCACAGCAGTTTTACTCTGATCCAGATGTGAGAACTGGCACTGGCACTCTAATCTGCTCTTTCAAAGCACTTTCAAAATATGAAGGACTCTAACAGCTCAGGAGACTAACGTTGACCGTGAGGGCTCATTGAATGTGCATGATATCACTCCGTGTGGCCTTTAGCCAGCATCCATGGCTGCACGACACATTTTATGTTGCAAGAAAAACATTGCTAAAATAGTGGAGCAAAGGGTACCAAGCAGTGGCGTCCACTAAGGGAAAAAAAAGGGCTTGTGAAACATGCAGTGGAATATTTCTCCACTTTGTCGATTAGGGAGAATAAATTTAAGTTGGCCAACAATTCTAAGTTTGATTTCCCAGGAAAGAAGCCAGAAGTGATGGAGTCCTCCTACATGTATGATTCATACTGTTTGTGTGTTTGTATAGGAGTATGTCTTTGCTACATCGTTTATAATTTGACCTGTTCTTTCTTCACTTCGCCTTGGATCCATTGTGCAAAACAGGGCTGGTGGGCACTCTGTCAACATACTGAAACATGAATCCACTCTTTAGACAACCTCACACGCTTCCTTGTGTTCTTCTAAACCACTTTACTTGATTTTGACTCAACTGGAGCCTCTTTGTTAAGACTGCTAGTGTCTGCCTCACCTGTCATACAAACAGGATATTTCTTTGTCCGACCTATTTGTTTATTGGTTGCTTATCTCCGTATACCTCCCGAGGCCAGGCAACACAAACATGATCTGGAGGAAGGAAGTAGTACCCTTCAAGAACTCTTTGACACCTCATTATCTTTTTATCCCTGAAGAGAAGACAAACAGGAAAAAAGGAACACTCGAGGTCCAGGAACTAACGTAGCCAACAGCCAGTCAGTGAAGTAAAACAATGATTCCTTTTCCAGAAAGAAAATGCTCTGATGGCCTCAAAAAATAGGCAGAGAAGCAACAACACTGAATAGTTTAAGAGCAAACAATATATCCCAACAAACAGGTTAAAGGAAAAAGGGAGTATAGTTGCATTGCACAGATAACAAAAAAGTTACTTATCATCATTTCTCTTTAAAGCTGATCTATTGTGCATTTCCTTATGTTCCTTATGTCATTCTGTTATATTTTAAATGGTTCTTGTTATATTTTCAATGGTAAATTCAGAAATGTGCAAATAACCTTCTATAAAGTAAAAAGCTCCAAAGCCTCCACTTTGGACATTTTTTTCTTCCATTCTTAACTCTGCTTAATGTCAGTGAGAAACAGCTCCAGTTTTGAGCCTGGAAACACAGCACATCTTCTGATCAAACCTCATGCTTGAACAGAAGAAATTTGACACAAAGGGAGGGAGAAGGCAGAAAAAATTGTTTGTTTCCGAGAATGGATGAACTGATTTGCTGCATCAAGGCCCCGTGGAAGATTACAAAGGATTTTTTTGAACTGCAAAGCTACTCTCGTCCAACAATAAAAGCTAGAAAAGAGCATAAAACTTCTTTGGCACTAATCATGAAGCCCAGAGTTATTTTAATGTGCTGCTTGTCTAAATATCAGTCATAAGACTTACCTTTAAGGTCAAATTCGATGGTGTGGCAGTCGGTTTGGCTGGAGCTCCACGGACAGTAGAATACAGACCCTCCCTCTGTAACGTTCAACTGCCTTGTGCTAGCCTTGGGAGCACCAACCAGGACACTTGCACTGCAAAGAAAAGACAGACAGGGTGGGTGACTAACCTATAACCAAGCATTTTTAAACTTACATTTTTTAATCAAACCATTGTTAAGGTTTGTAGCTCAAAAGTCATTTCACACATATGCTACACGCTTTTTTATCAATCAGACGCGCATGTGAGAGTCCAAATGTAAGACACAGTTTGATAAAAAGTTTCTGTTATTTGTAGCTGTTATTTGTATTTGTAGGGGCAGGGATAGCTCAGTAGGCAAAGTGTTGGTCAGGGTCAGGGGTTCGATTCCCCTGAACGGCTACCCTGAGGTACCCCTGAGCAAGGTACCGTCCCTACACGCTGCTCCCTGGGCGCCCAATGGCAGCCCACTGCTTCACTGAGTGAATAGGTTAAATGCAGAGAGGAATTTCCCCACGGGGATCAATAAAGTATACATTATTATTATTATAGTTGCATTGATATGAGAACAGCATAGGTACTTTACTTTAGGTTAAGGTGTTGAACATACTGCTATTAAGTGAATATTTCCAACACAGCTATATCCCAGCCATCTCCTG
>VUQG01012034.1:140242-152963 GCA_015106755.1 Etia nguti
GCCATCTCCTGCTGTGAGCTACATGTGAGAAAGGAAAACCTTCGGACACTGTCCCAACCTGATTTTTTCCAACATTTTTGGGAGTTCATGTGTGAAAACATCTCCAGCCTGACTTCAATTAAAAACTGCATTCCAGACCTCCCACCTGAACAGCCTTAAGCATGATCCAGCGCATGTTTTTTTAAACATCCTAACAGGTTGCAGCACTGTTTTACATAATCCCCTACAGCCACTGCAAGCTGCAGTAATGTTGACAGACACATTCACTCCCTTTGTTTACAGTAAGACACATACAAGGGGAAACAATTGCATGGTCACACATGCTCCCCTGTGGGCCAGATTCACAAGGAAAACAAAAAAGCAGACAGGCTAAGTAGAGTCACTCTCTTGTTTCTACAGCTGTGATACTAAACATCAGTGTCCTTGGAGCTACACCGTACAACTACAGAAAGGGAAGTCAACCGTGAACAGGCGCAACCAGTAGACACGGAAAGAATAGTGAGGTTGCAGGTGAGTTCCAAACAGAAATAAAAGAATAAAAGCAGTCAGGGGCTGCTATGCAAATTGAGACAATCAAGCCTTAGGCAAGATTAGGGGGAAAAAAAACCTTTCCAGTAGATAATGTGCCTAAGGGTTTAGCCATTATCTCATTCCTGAGCCACTTGACCTGACAAGCATCACAGACATAGTTGGGATTGATGTGGGTACAGGAGGCATGGAACCAATGAGACTAGACAGTGTCTAGGGAGCTTAAAAACAGGAAGAATACACCCTTTCCTGCCCTAGATCTACCAATAGTGCATGAAGGTTTACATTGGGGCTAAACTTAGTATCCTGGCCCTAAGGGTAACTACTCAGTAGGGTCCAGACAAAGACAGGAGAGTCAGTATGAGTCAAACAACAGTTAAACGGTGGAATATTCCAACAACGGTGTAATCCACTGTAATTAATCCTCCTGGAACATAACTGTAGATGCTAAGATGCAGAAAACCACAGAGAAAAAAAAAAATTTAACAGCAGTGGGCCAGGGTCTACTGATGGTCACCACAAAGTTTTGAAATCATTTCAGCATCTATGGTTATGAAAACACATATGTGGGAGAACAAAGAGAAGGTCACAGTCGCACTGTTACTGTAGTCTGTACCTCATAAGAATGTGCAATGCCAGTTCCAAATCTAGAGCAGAAACTCCCGTTGGAAGAGGAACAAAGAAGCAAACCAATTCAATTTGGAGAGGAAGAACCTGTGTCCCCCCCTTTTATTTTTGATTGCATATGCAGACTCAGGGATATCCCAGTAAAGCAGCAAAAACCCACATGTTCAGTATTGTAAATCACAGCAAGATTTCCTAGTTATGAATTCTCACAATGAGACAGATGGAGAGCTTGCTTTCGCCATCTTTAAATTCAGACCTGAATTTAGAAGTAGCAGAAGTTTCTCGCTAGCAGCCCACACACTCCATGTGTGTCTCTTACAAGTCCTCCAAACCTATGTGAGAAAAGTTCATTGAGCACAGTTGCCTTTGTTTCAGCCAAATGCTCTTGGACAACCAGGATGGGCAAATGATTTTTTGGCAAAATCATTTAAGAATTAATCTGCAAGCACATGTATGCAATAAATGACACAGCTGGAGGAACATGTACACAATAACAAGGCCGAGGAAACAAAGCCACAGCATCTTTTGTTGAATCAGATCTGAACAGAGTCCAGCCACAGTTGGCCATGGCAGCTTTTCAAAGGAAGGAAAAAAAAAAATAATAATCAGGAAATAACCAAACAAGCACATCATGCTTTAATCAGCAAGCTGGCAGTTGAAGGTAGTTTTTTTACTACTTTACACTGATACATGCAGATGTGCAAAAGATCCACACACACAAAGTTCTGCACAGTAAAACAGGAAGAATTAGCATTTAATGGGTCTTTATCTTTGGATGATCTATCAACTTCTCGCTGGTATTTCCCCACCCTTATCTTGTAGCTGCACGCTCAAAAGAGAGAGCTTTTGCATAATTAGCATTTAATGAGGCTCAAACGTCAGTCGGCTGAGTGCGACACATCAAATTCCTTGGTAAAAGTAGGGACATGGAAAGATACGTAATTAGAGGCAGGGCCAAGGATTTCACAGCTGTTCACCTGAAGAATAGAGATACTCCTGAGATGGGTTGCATTAATGCTGCAATGGCTAAAGTGGAGACTAGGCAAATAATTCCTGTAGTGCAGTGAAAACAGCACTACAGTATCCATCTGAAAGGCAATAAAAAGGTCAAATGTGATCATCTCAAACCGATCAGTCTGCTCATTTGGTCATGCTGCTATGAACAAATGGCTAGCCAATTTCACAACACACAGAGAGATTTGAGCAATGTTTTAATGGGAAAGTCAGGGCAGATGAAAAGCATTAGCGGCTTCTTCATGTCCCACCAACTGCCTTACAGCAGCCACTAATGATGCGCACCACCCAGCTGACAATTAAGCATTAATTAAACTAGTTTAAACGATTTAGGCTGCAAGTAAGGAATGTGTAAACAACAGCTTCACTGTAACCAAGTACTGGGTTTGTCTCATTAGAAGGTCAGAAATCAGGGGACATTCAACAAAAAAACATTTCACCACGCCATAATTGCCAGACTGCAACCACTGTTTTATGTGGGGTTGAGAAATTAAGGGTGATACAGAGTGCTGGAACTTGCTGATGTGACACAACTGTGTGTAGCCGTAACTAATACGCTTTATGATGAGGTTACAGAGGGAGGTTGTCAGCAGTCAGATTCCTCTGTTACCCCCCCTCCCGTTCGGCACAGCATTTTTTCCCCCCATTCCACATTTAATTGTCTTCCACCCAGCTGCAAGGCTGATGTCACTTGAACACTATTAAAAAAAAAAAAAAAGCTTTAAGCCAGAAAAGGGAAAAATCACAATCACATTTTAAGCCTGCCAGTCCCTGCTGCAGTCACCATCTGCAGTCATAAACACGGCTCAACTAATGCTACGGTTCTTGTGCACAAAGAGGGCCAGAGAAAAGAACCAGTGGCCCTTGAACCTTAGCAACACCTAAGTAAAACACGTGTGCCACACAGAGTTTGCACTACCCTATCAACATATGGTTAAACACTGGAGTGGTTCCATATCAGAAAAAGGAACTCATATGCAGTGATCTGATCTAAGCCAGAGACAGCTCATGACCTTCACTGCTCTCATTCCTTCAGTGAAAAAAAGAGATTTAAACGTCCCTCTCATGAACAGTTAGAATGAAACCTGGATCAGTGGGAGCAGAGACAAAATTTGAAAGCAAGTTAAAATGTGGAACACGTATAAGAAAAGTTGAATGATTACCAACTGTAGCGTGAGTGACACTTGAGAAGTGAGATCAGCTGAATGACAGAAATGAGAGGCAGTAGTGTGCGATGATTTATTGTAGATCACATGGACCCATACAAATAGGATTGTACTCTCAAAGTCAAGGCCAGACAGAAGCTGTTTGAGTCCTTACAGCTGCCATATGGATGCTCGTCTAGTCACACACACACACACACACACCACACACCACATACACACATGTTGTCAGTGCTGCTGTCCAGGAGCCTGGATATGATGAGAGTAGCAGTGTTTGGTTGGCGTGTGCTGACTACAGTGAGTCTTCTATACTGAGCAGAGGCCACCTTTTTCTTAACAGTCAGATGTTACTGTAAGTTGCAGGATGGGGGAAAGATCTATATGTAGCTCTAGAGCAAGTTATGTCCCTTTTTTTTTTTTTTTAACAATTTACAGACATTTCCAGATCCCAGCACTGACTTGAAAAGAAGTCATTAAGATCTGAAAATGCACCCACCAGTGATGATAAGATAAACAGCCCAGTCTGTCAAGGATCTGATCCCATATCACAGCAAAACCATTTCCTCTGTATCCTCAGAAGGATAATTTAGCTGGGCAACAGGTGGCCTGGAAATTCAAGCACTGCTAGCTAAGGTAGCCAAATAATGTTGTTTATTGTCACACAGGCAAAATGTGTGTGCATCCAAGCAGATGTCACAAACAGAAATAACAGCTTAGGCTTCGGTACTTTATGCTATTCAGCAGCTGACTCTCTTCACAGCTCTCAACCAGGAGCTGTTACGCGGATCAGCAATTTGACAACAAGTTCATTCAGCGATCATTGCCTTTTCTTCCAACTTTTCAACAAGCAGCAATCAACTTGAACTCACTAGAGTGAATGTGGGGAAACCAGCAGCTGTTTTGTTAAAACCACCGATGTGTCAAGTTGTTTCACAAGTGGCAAGCAAGAAATTTAAAACATCCTGCTACTACAGAAAAACATCCAAAATGACTCAGATTTTCATCTTTGCATTTTCTCATACCAAACTGTTGCCCATCCCCAACCACGATCACAGTCCCTTCCTCTTTCGCAGTCCTATGGCCCTATAATCTTCCTGCAGGGATTTTACTGCTGGTGGTTCACACCTCTCCACAATGGCCACATCAGGGGGTCTAATGCTCTCACCTCAGACTAGAGAAGCTGTTGTATTAAACATGGGGGATTGCAGCTGTTGGAGCACTTTGCCTCTCCACCCCTCTGACCCCTGCTGCACCCACACATGCATATACAGAAGCTCACATTCATAGGCAAGAAAAGCTAAATGTTACCTAAATATTCCTAAATAATAAAATTGATTCTAATTTGAAATTCACAGGAGGACAATGGCGTCATGTGCTTATTGCCATATAAAGGATAGCCCTTATCAGATTACTATAGAAGTGAGTCATTTCATGATTCAAGGTAAAACAAACCAGGCTTGCTGGCAGTGAGAGAAGTATGAGTCAGGGCAGCCCTGACCAGTGGCTAGCTCGATTCCAAAACCAAAGTAAAGACATTACAGCGGGGTCCATTGGCCCTTTAAAGCCATCATCACCATCCACGTTGACATCTTTTTCCACTGCAACACACAGAGACTCATTATAAAAAGTATCTTTTACTAAAAAAAACAGCAAAACCTAGAAAGAGACTACAGTGTAACCACGCTAACTATTCCCACCTGACTTTACAAAAACCTGCATGAATATTTCCCACCCACTGGCCAGTAGGTGAAAACAACATTTGACAACAGAAAATTAAAGCTGCTTTTTAGGCAGTTCTTTAAAAGGCTAATAAATTTTTAAAAAGAAATGAGTCACAGTGAAAGCTCCTCCAGCGGAAAATAGTAAACAATCTCTGCCATTAGACAAAGGGTCCCTTTGTCTGCACGTAACAACGAGAACCTGGATGAAGAAAAGCTTGGCAACCCAAATATACAAACTGTGCTGCTGCAGCAGCTCAAACACTTACTGGTTTGATTTAGAACCAGGTCTATAGAACAGGACACCAATGAAAACAATAACAGAAATAAGACTGATCATATATGGAGAGCGACCCCTGCATAGACACAGAAAAAACACTGCTCCATTAGCGGCCAGTCCAGTGTCAATATTAGTTTAACTCTAACACTGTTTGAGAGATTAAACTGTAGGAGAGTTACCAACATGGACTGGCTGACCTTGCCATGTGTTTGTCACAGCCAAACCAGGACAGGCACAGGGCTTGCTAAGCTAATCCATATCACCCGAACACATCACTGAAACACATCAACCTGTCTTTTCTGTTCATACACTCCAGGCGAGGTCTGTTATTGTTTACACCTCCTGATCTTTAACCTTTTCTATCTCAGTATGATCCACTCTCTTATCCATGCCAGACACCAGAGAAAGTGAAAGAGCAGTCAGTTAGTGGTGTGTGATTAAGTGGTTGAGGAAAGAGTAAGCCCTCCAAAGTCCATGTAGAGGAGGGTACACAAGGGGACTGATGTACACAGAAAACAGCAAGCCTGTGAAATGTCCATCTTCACTCAAGATGGAGAAACATGCTCACACAACAGGGAACCATATATCCTCTTGCTCTTCCTGCCCTGTTCTGACAAGAGCTGTCACACATAGTTCTATCCTCAGGCGTCCTTCCATGGTGGGCCATCCACAAATGTCTAAATTTAACTTTATTATGTCATGCCAAAGGGCATGGCAGACCCACATAAACTATAAACTAGCTGTCAAGGATCATCATCAAAGTGGGTGAAAGCAGCCCACTTTTTGTTGACCTGACAGCGGCTTTATTGATAGGAGAAAGCCTCAGTCTCTGAATCCACATCTGCTATCTGCATGGATGAAAAGCAGCAATAATTTTACCTAAAGGTTGGAGCCAGGCTCACAGCAGTTCATACTGACAAGAAGAATCTCTTTGTGCAACCCTCAACTGACCTCACAGTAGTTCCAGATACTCCCCCACATCTTATGGCTCCAAAAATTGTGGACGATGATGATGTGATGGCAAAACAAGAGATAATAGGAACTCATTTCATGTCACTGCTGATAATGTTTGATGTGTACACTTCTAAGAAAGTGTGGATGAAATGTGGCAGATGAATGTGGTTTGCAGATAAAGCGATGAGTAATGGTTTTAAATGTTCTCTCTCAGACTTTCGTTTTATTTGATGTCTGCCTTTTGAACACAGATCATCAGGGGGAAAATTACAGGGCAGTGTGTTTTAGGAAACTACATTTAAGCAATATCCTTGTCCTGGACATATAAACCATTGTCTCATGTCCGCCTCCATGAGCAGAGCGACTCAACTGTAAAAAAGTTCAGATTAAGTCATTGGTAAGATGACGTCTACAGTGTCTGATACTTAATGAGACTAGGAGTTATGATGGGGAGAGAGGCTAGACAGTGGGGGAAGGTTTAGGCAATGGGTGAATTAAAAAGCCTGCAGAATGACATCAGCATAGGAGGAAATAAGGAGGGGAAAGCTGGAGAGGGGGAGAGGGATCTGTGCATGCAAGCTTCACATTCTAAATCATACAGCTCTCCTAAAACCCCTGCTTCCCAGGCAGGGAAATAAAAACCAATAGCAGAAGGAGTTTAAAGAGACAGTCAGGGCTATAGTAGAGGAGGAAATCTGTTCATGTCTGAGAGTCTGCCGTCCAGGGAAGTGGGGAGGAGAAACAGGGAAACTAAAGCTGATGCTCACGGCCCACTCGGCACAAAGCCCGTTCTCAAATCGCTGCGTGCTGGCTGCTTGAACAGTGGTCTGAGACACTGTTCAGCAGACACATCGTCAGCCAGAGAGTGTGATTACATTGGAGTGAAGTCCTGACTCTGGCTTTATAACCTTTTGTTAATGATTACTGCAATTACAGGTTTGGGTTGAAGTCTCACCAAAATATAGTGAATGGTCAGCAACACAAAACACAAACACAAATGCAGAACTGTCAGGAACTAATGTAATCTATGTCTTATCTTTTCCTGCATTCCAGCTGATAAAAAGACTATATGATCCTGGGACAGAGCATCCCCCACCCCACCCCTTATTTATCTTCCCCACAGAATACTGGAGTATAAGTCCTGGCCACAGGCATGCCTGCCAAAGTTTTACTTCCAAAAGTGACTGATGCCAAAAACCCCTCGGGAAGAATACTGAGACGGTCACTGCATGATAAGAGTCACTGGGATCACATCCCAGATGAACCAGGAAGCATCACAATCAGCCACAGCATTTAATACCGAGATGTGAAGGTTGCAGTGAGGTGGCTTGTTCTGGGGTTTCAAGGCAAGGGCGGATTAAAAGGTCATCTTAATTTTGTGGGGATAATGAGATTAAAATTTGAGGGAGATTTCCGAATGTTCCGATCTTTGTTTCGGTTTATCCTTTTTGTGATGAAGCAATCAATCTTTTATATTGGAGTTATGTTGGCTTTATTTCAGAAAACACTTACAACACAAAATAAAAATTTCTGGATAAATTCAATTGCAGTAAGTTGTAGGCAGGCTGACCGTGTGCGCGCTGTGCGCAAAGCATGCGTCCAGGAAGCACAGTATACACACAAAACCCCGATTTTCCGAGCCAAAAAAACATCCCACAAATGAAATGTGTTTCCTATTGGAAACTTCTGACTTTAACGGGTGAGCTGTAGATGTGCTGAAGTTTAGCCAGAAGCTCCGAAATAGTTCAATGAACACTGCAATCTGTGCGCAATATTTGCGTACAACTGGGAAACTTGAATTGCCCAGCTAAACCTCAAATGTTTCAGACCCTATACGGAAACTTTATTATATTTAATTTATTTATTTCTACTAAATAACGCTCTGCAGTTACATTTTCTGTTTTCTATATTAAGCACACTTACCTGCCAGAATCAGACAAATAAAAGTCAACTGCATATCCGAAGTAGCTCCCATTGGGTCCGCTGTAAACAGCTGGGTTCTCCACATCCAAGTTGAAAGCCTCGCAGGCAGGCTTAGAAAAAGTCAGTAATATAATACAAAGGAATGAGCCTGCGAGAAAGGCTACTATCCCCGGCGTCTTTGTGAGAAATCTCACCAAGCCCATTTTGACAATAAATTAATCCGCTAAAGTTAGTTTTGAATGGCGAAATTGTCCAAATGTTTTGCTTTCTAGTCCGTAGAACAAGGCTGTAAACAGTGGGGAGTAAAACTAAAATTGCATCCCTGTAACTCTAAGCGGCCAATATCTCATTAATGCTCCGTCAGCTCCTCTCAGCGTCCCCGTTCTTCTTTCGGCTTCTTTCTCTCTGCCTCTCTCCAGGCCCACGCCTTCTCTGCTCACCTAATCAGGATACATACAGCAGGGAGTTCCCAGACCCATAACAGAGTTTGGAAGAGGAGGAGCTTGTGATTCCCTAAAAAAAAGAAGAGAGAGAGAGGGGAGAAGAAGAAAAAAAACTTCGAAGAGGGATCTTCTAATCCACTAACCCAAATGTTTACTAATATGATAAAAATGTGCTTGCTTTTATCACTCACACTAAGACTGTTAACAATGGACCTTAAAGCCTCTTTGTGATTTTATCTCACACTTATCGTGACCCTTTGAGAACGAATTTGTTGGCAGAGAAGGTAGCCTGCTAGGTGATGGAAAGGTCAGTGAAACGTCACTTCAAGCTTTTTTTTAAAAACTAAAAATATAACTGCTCCACTTTCCAAATGCAAGAGTCTCATGTGCCTTTTCCCTTTCCCTTATGACTTATTTGTATAAATCTGTACTAATTATACGTCCATCAGCCACTCTTGGATCTCAATGTGTGATCCATATGTATTTCTATCTAATTACAGTGTGGATCTGATTTGGGCATATGATGTCTTCTGGGGAGCTTAAGGGGGGGGTGTGGGAAGATTATGTATTTCTGTCTGAGTCACAGGGGAGAGAGGAGCAAGGAAAGTGGTTAGGCTGTGAAAAGCATCTACTCACTGCAATGAGACCTTTAATAAACCAATCTAGGCCGACTGGAATTAGTGACTGTTGGTTTAGCTGATTCATTTGAGGCCTCAGGGATTGAACACAGGGGCCAAATTTGGCTGTGTGGCAGTAGCAACATGAACTCTCTGTCAAGTGCTGCTCATATTTATAACTCGTCTAAGTGCTCTGACACACAGAGCAGAAACTGATGGGAGTAATCCAGAGGGTCTGGAGGGGCCAGTTCACAGCTGTTGGGGGTGCTTGATGGTTCAAAGCCCTAATCCCAGAGAGGTCTCATTCTCTTACTCTGTTTTTAGGTCCTTAAGATGAGAGTGCCGGTTCATTTTGAGAGCCAAAGCACAAGGTGTGGTTAATAGACAAACGAGCTGTACCCATAAAAACCATTTGTTGTTGAAAGTTTTCAGCTGAGATCATGATCTGTTATTCAGAAACCCCAGCACACGATGACTCTCAAATAACAAGATATTTGTGCATCTTCCAAAGATACACTGCTGTTTTATAATGATGCTTCTGGATGTTCTGAAATCTGAAGCAACTGGAGGTAGTCATGGTGGTGCAATCAGAGTCCTATGACCTCATGTATGAGGTTAGACACAGGGGCAAGCAAATACTTTGGAAATAGAGTATAATAGTATCAGCAGATGATAATGAGCTCTTAGTCATCACAGGCTTCTTTATTGTCTGCTTACTGACAGCCATAGGTTTCGTGCTATCTGTGCACACACGTTTATCTGTGTGACCTGTTAAAGCATCAAAGTATTGGTTACGGTTTTCTTTGAAGTAATTCTTCCTCTATTTCTTTTCATGCATACCTGCATGTATGCCATCAAGCAGGAACAAGCCAGTGTACATAAGCATGCTCCGTTATTAAGTATATTCTGTGCCTAAAACCAGAGTCTCTTTTGCTTTCAGTGAGGTGTAATTGGGTCTGGCTAACTGAACAGTATTTTCCATCTTGTCTTTTCGGTTGAAAAGGGGGTGTGGTTTTATTCCAATGCCTGGGCTTTGACATCATCACTCAGCCACTATGGCAACAGATTTGAAGTGCTGCAAAACACTTATAGAACACTTCACAGGACTCAACACAGCTGGTCAACTGTTTTAAATATAGAACTGACATATTGGCACTGTGGTATAGCCTCTATGCAGTATGTTCGTGTATGCGAACACATGCATGCACACATAAACTGTATCTTGACTCTTTCTCTGCAATAACTGAGGATATGCTTTACCACAAACAAGCATCTATCACATCTTAGGACAGCTATATCAAGATGTGAATGTGTGAAATCATGCTTTCACGTGGGACAGTTCTGCTTCTCGGTTGGTTTACACAGTGCAAAGCACATCAGTGCCCCTCATTTTTTTGTGAGGTCTCCCTCCAAAGGCAAAGAAGAAACAGACACCGTTTTGAGTGGAGCCTCAAATCATCGTTAATGATTAATTTAAAATAAATCCAAAGACATTTTTGATGAAAGGTTAGCGTAATAGTAACAAAAAACTCTTACTTTTTATTCTCCTTACATAAATCACATTTGTTCTACTTATTTTCACTCCTTGGTATTCCATGACCCCCTGCAAAGACTATGTGCCCCTCCAGGCGGGCTCATCCCCCAGTTTGAAAACCACTGTCTTAAGCTAAGGGTGTGGTGGCCCCAGCTTAGATATAAGACTGTTACTAATTTTCTCATGTTTTCTTTCTGTTTCTACAGAAGACCAGAAATAAAGTAATTTTCTTTTGTTCTCCCTTTTAAAGTGGATCTGCAATAGAGCAGCGCACTTCAACTGTTAAAAGTCCGTTCACAGTGAATGAAATCATTTAAGCTTTTTTAAATAGAGGGAGCTGTGTGAAGAGTGCTTTGGGATGCAAAGACTAAACTTTAGATTTAAAGGTGAAAAATGTTGGAGTGTGACGTGAGAAGGAATCGAGCTTCCCAGACCTCCTAAGCAGTTTGTGTCTACCAGCTTAACACTACATTAGTTTCTAATACCACAAACACTCAAATCCCCATCTGAAATTAGGTTGTACTGTAGGTTTGGCAAAGAAAACAGTTTTGTAAAATACTCTAAATTTCAAAATAAAGGTAATCTCCAGCTGTAATTCAGCAAACAGTCATTACCAGCTATTAATCTTTATTTCAGAAGACACCAACATCTATCCCACATCCTGATCTCATTTCTTTTTGTGTCACCAACTGTGAGATGATACTGATAGGCTCCACGGGGGTAGAGAGACACCCTGACGGTAACTGTTTTGCTTTTAAGTCACAGAGAAAACACCATTTTACCACTAGGGAACAGACAGTAAATAAAGGCCACAACAGATAACTCAGTAGTTTAAACACAAACAAGTCACGAGTGACAATAATTAAGAAGTTTAACTTCTGTTTTTTTCTTGTAGCATATTACCTGTTCTTTTAATATTTAGTGGAGTTTTGCTCTGAATAAAAAGTTTTTCTAATCGAGAAAAATGATGGTAATGATGGAGAATGCGGTTTTTGAATAGAGGGCTTTATTATTGTGTAAAACTTAACAAACCCTTTGAGAAGAATAGGACACTGTGACTGAAGTTAGAAGCTTCAGTTAATGTAAATGGTAAGCCTAAAAGCCGTCTGTCTGTTTCTCCTAAGCAGGAGAAACACAATGACACACATCATAGAGGCAGGAAATTCCTCTAGTGTAAAAGCCTGCCTGGTTTTCCTGTTTCACTGGGTTCATACTGTTCACTCTGTTACACTTCACTCGCAAACACACCTTGAATATATGCGCAGTCAGTTCCTATCAGCTTTGCTTTCCCATCTGCACTCTGTAACATTCCCCATGTTTATAATAGAAGGGTGGTGAGTGTTGCTGATATCTCCCGCTAGTATGAGACACTTCATACTGGATGACAGATTTGTCATGATGGGGTGGAAGTCCTGAGCCGGCCCGTGTTGCTGAGTGGCCTGTCCATTGTTTTCAACACAAGCTCTTAGCAACACAGTGGCTGAATGAATCATATGATTGCTTCAGATGTAGAAATCTTTCCGGAGGCTCCTTACAAGGGAAAGTTTACCCACCCTGGTGCATTATGGTTTCCTCTTGTGAGGTTTTACTGTCAATACAAACAAATTGAGACAACTTGTGTGGGTAGTAACATAATTCAAACCGTGTCTATTGTTTTGTTGCCTTTTTAAAAGAGTCATAAAATGGCTGAAAATGAGCAATTTTGGTTTTTATGTGCATCTGCAAATCAGTTTAAGGAAGCAGGGTACTAAAGCAGCAGTTTGCAAACTGCTGGGGGGAAACGACCCCACTATCAACTCCACCAGCCTTGTCCTACAATCCATAACACACACACACACACACACACACACACACACACACACATACACACACACACACACACACACACACACACACACACACACAAACAAAACCACGCAC
>VUQG01012034.1:155547-187744 GCA_015106755.1 Etia nguti
TTCTGAAACTTAAGTAATCATCAAACTAGTAAGAAATACTTATTTCATGGAGAAACAGGAGGAAAACCTAGGGATGATTCACATTCATCATGTGGATACCATGACGTTTTGAGATACTTTAGAATAGGTTAGCTTTTAATCCAGTATGGGTAACATTACAGTTTTGCCACTTGCAAGGGTAAAATGCCATTAATTCTACCCTATCTGTCATCTCTGACAACTTCCTGATGTATTGTGTGTTATTTCCTGTCCAGACTTTGCTTACTGGGGCTGATGAACAACACAGTAGGTCGTAAACTATGTGGCGGTCTCAAAAGAATGTACCATATTTCAGCCGTGTTACCCTTTGAAAACCTTAAAAAGACACTACTCGGTATGGTGACTCACAAATGCCCATTAAAAAATTTACTATCCCTTGACTCCCCTTAATCCGTGCAGCTCCTCCTTATAAGTCAATGTTGATGTCAATGCTGTGCAGACCACCGAGGTGTCATGAATGCTTGTACAACCTTATATAGAAGCCCTCTGAGGTTTATGATCAGTGCATTATTAGTATCAGCTGGTCTGAACCAACATGAAGAGGGTATGCTGTCAGCTTGCTAATGTATAAGTCACAGCAAGGTTATGTGCAGTGTGTCTGAAGCTGTTTAGTAATAGCTCATACCCTTATATGAGTAACGGAGGTACAGGACGAGAGGTAATGGGAAACTCCTCACGTGTTCAAATCAGCTTTTGGTGGGCTTCTGTTGATGAGGCATTCAATGAAATATTTGGTGGAAGGGATACAAACAAACCAAACTGCACACAAGCAAACAGAGCAGAGTAGAGTGAAAGAGAAGTGTCCTCTCTAATGAAAGGATGCAGAGTTAGTAGTAATATTATGATTCAACTGCAGGTTTTTCCTCCACTTGAAATCTGACTCATCGCCAAAGTTTATGTGTTATCATTTAAACATCTCCACCTGTTCTCTGAGTTTATTTGTTCGGTGATACGATAAGCCTTTAAATAAATAAGCAGGTGTTGTAAGTAGCAGATCACCGTATTATGAGTCAATTCAAATTCAAACAATAGCATGTATCAAAGAGCAGGAAAAACTACACAGGCAGGTATTTTATTCCTGCTGCATCCCGCTCTGGTACATTTCCATGGAAAATGTTTTTTTACAAAGGCCTGTGCTTTTAAGACCATCACTGAGATTTGATACTGAATCTGCCACAGCTTGTATGATGGCTCTCCTGACATTAAAGAATCCATAAGTCAAACAGCGTGCTCTGGAGTGAACAAAAGAAAAATAACTTTTTCATCTTACCTTTTGTTAAAGCCAGGTCCTATGTATTAGCGTAATTTGTGTAAATCTCAATGATTGTTACATCCTGGCACATTTTATCAGGGAGTTAGAGTTGCATTATTAGGAGAGTGCCAGGTCACCACCACAGTCAAGCACTGAAGTCAAACAATTCCCAGTCTTCCTGCATTTGTCTTAAGGAATGTTGTTTGTTCGTGCCGCTAATGAATCTCCTTCACCTCAAGGGAAAGGAGGCTCACTTCACAGCTTACTTAACGTCACATGTTGTTTAGGCAATTGTGTTGATGTCTTCATTCCTGTTACTGAAACTGAGACAATGAATTCTGTCACTATAAAAGCACCCATTTTACTCTCATTTGGAATTTATGTAAAACCCTTGTTATTACATTAATTGCTTTATGGCTAAAATGCATTTTCCTGGCCACACATAACTGTGGCCTGACCAGTGATGGAATAAAACACAGCTCCAGGCTTTTAGAGAAAGACCACCTACACTCTGCAGCAGCTGTAGCTTCTGCCCTGTGGGGAAAATGACAAAATATACATTTTTAACAACAGAGCTTCAACTCTTATTTCACTTTAAATAAATTCTTTATAGTGGAACACCCAGGTAGAAAACAATTGGAAAACATTATCTTGCCATTTGCCAACCTCTCATAAAAGTTCTCATAAAACAGGAGACGGAAGGCTTGTATCAGACAGCTGAACAAACAATTTTGTTTTATTAATTTTTTAACACTTTAACAGATTTTTTTTTTTAACACAGCATCTACGAAACTGTTTTTTTTTTCATGACATCTAAAAGGGATAAGTTGTACACCTATTGATAGCTGTTACTGTTATTTTTAGAAATACTTGGACGTCCTTGTTAAGGAATATGAGCTTTAAGGTCTCCTCTAAATGAAACAAACAATGTTCTGTAAATAGTTTTTCTCTAGTTTTTGTGGTTATGGGTTCTCCAACATTTTTCCAAAGAAACATGACAAACTAAGTACAGCTGTTTTTAATAGAGCCTGATTTGAAGGGTCACGCCCATTTTTGATGAGGTAACTAGAATAAAAAGCTAATGTCTAAATATCTGTCATGATGCCCATTTATAAAATAAAAAAAATAATGAAAACATAAGTTGGGGTTATGTCTCCTCTTCAATTTCATTTCAGTTTATATCATTGTTGAAAGAAGAATACACTGGAAGATGACTTTTCCATTTCCAGCATCCTCCAGGAAGTCACGGCATTGTTCTAAATGCTGATTCATGTTGAACAACCTGGAGACCAAATGTCTCACTCTAAGGAGGGACTGACCATTCATGGTAATATCGAACTCACGCAAATCCTACTGAGCATAAACACTAACACCTTGTGTTTGTGCTAAAATGCTGATTCATTCTCTGTAATGAATTCCCTTGGGAGAGACTGTGCCGTCAATGTCTTGTGACTCAAACTCTCTTCCAAGTACAATTCTAAATAAGGCAGCAGACTTCTGTGTACCATTCATCACACAGTACTAGTACTCAGTGTTTAAGTTTATGACCTGATTTGAGTACAAGCAGGCTGAACTAAACTAAAGTGGAGCCTCTGTTCTTAGTTGCCCGATGTCTCACACATGACCAGCAGAAGAGGGTAAGAAGTCCGGTGGTCTTGATAAAACATCTGATTTACAAAACTATGATGATGAATCACCTAATCTGAGGTCTCAGTGTCCTAAATTACTCTTTTTCCATTTCAGACAAAGTAACCCCCCCCCCCAAAAAAAAAACGACTATTACACCATTCTTAGTTTTTAACATTCTCTCAGCACTTGCTTATCTTCTAAAATATTTCTGGCAGCATTTCAGTAAACTGTCAGTGAGTTCAAAGTTGATGCTGGGTGGTTATCTGAGTGTGCGCGCATGTGGTTGCAGTTAGGTGCTTTATCCATTAAGCCAAATCAATAAGATGTCAAGCAGGAGATAATTTTCTCAAAAGTGCAGCTGGCTCTGTTTTAGAGAATTATCTCAGTAAAGTGTTTTGCTGACTTTCCTCTTATCAGTCAGTAGTACTCATCTTGCGAAAGAATGGAGAAATCCCAGAAACAAATAAGGATTTAATGCTTCCATAGCTCAGCCTGACTACAAGGGGCGTATGATGGTTAAAAGTTTGTTATCTCTCCAGATCTTGGGAAGTTTTGCCTACATCCCACCTTCTCCTCCTTTTTCTTCGTCACTCTTGCTGCGCTTCCCTCTGGAGTTTTGCGGTGAAAGCCTCACTCGTCATGCACCATGTGCCTGGCTTTTATTAGGGATTTGGCACAGATCACTGTGTACATTTTGCCTAGGTAAAGGAGCTGTTAAAAGGACAAAAAACTCTCTTTTACAAGAAATCCCCCATCCCCCAGTCTGCCTCTGTCATTTTGACTGATGCAAATATAGTGTAAATAATGTATCAACGCACAGCTACCCCCCACTGTCCCACCCCTGTGAGAAGGGGGGACAACCCGGAACATTTTAGTCTTCCAGCAAAGTTGTGTGTATTAACATGTTGGTTTCCATGAGTAACAAGAAGAGCTGGATTCTCTGAGGAGCTGCTGTCATGGGCGCGTCCAGCTTTTCTGGACAGATCCACCTCCGTTCATCAGGACCTGGCAGAACCACAGTCACTAAGGAGTTGGTTTACTTTTGGAAGAAATAACTTGTTGACTATGTAATACCCCATATAAATGATAATGACCTCCGGCTGGGTGGAAGGACGGAGTAACAAGAAAGAAAAGCACTGGTACGACGGGAGGATCACAGGAAATGTTGCATCGAGTGGTGAAAATAAATATCATCAGGATTCAGAAATAATTAGACGGATAAAGACCACTATAAACTGCATATACTAACTATAAACTCTTAACTATAAACTGCATATATTTCACACTAGTGCTGACCATTTATAAAGTATTCCATAAGTTAGTTTATGGACTTTTCTTTTTGCACGATGACCAACCTTTAACAAAGGCAACACACTGTTAAACAGTCTGGTCATGCAAATATTACAATTGACTGGTTTGGAAAAATACATTTTAGTTACATCCAAACTGCTCTGACATCTGAGAATTAACTCCTGAAACTTAATTCAAAACCCCAGTAACAAAAACACAGTTGTAAAATCTGTAATCAGGTGATTTCTTCCATTAAAATGTTCTCACAAAGAACTAAAGGTTTTGAACCATTATATGCAGAATGGGTCTCACACTGGTTTTAAGACACACTTTGAAAATGAGAAAGCAACCACTTAACTGGCTAGAAAATACAAAAACATCAAATAAACAGTCCACGTCCATAATGTTAGGAGGCATCGAAGAAAACAATTTATTCAATAGATTTTCAAATATATGGACATTTAGTCAGCTAATCCAAAAATGTAAAGTCTTGATTTGTTTAATCTGATTGCAACTTTCATTAAACGTCTCTTTACTAGTCCGTCTTTTTTCCCAAAATCCATGCCCTGGCTCATTAATTGTTTTTTCCGTTAACAGTCTTAAACCTAACCCATAATGAGACTATTTTCTATTACTTGTGAAACTAATATGGTTCAGAGTGTTATTTAGCCAGGAATGTAGCCCAAAAGCATCTTTTTCAGCCAGAATAATTCTAAGAATTAAATATGAATCAAGTCAGCTTGTCAACAAGTTTTTTTCTGTCTTTTCCATGTGAGAATTTCCACTCATTTTTGGAATAAGACATCCATAAAGAGTTTCCGTTTTCCTTTACACCACTCCTGACAGCTTTATGAATCAGTGATCAGTTCGCTTGCAAGCTAAAACAGAGCCAATGCTTTTCTTAGGAAGCTCAGATTGGACTTTACCCTGCCTATACAATATGTTCCTGTGCTTGCTGCTAATTGCTTCCATGTCTCTCAGTTGTGGTGCAGGCCATGTAGATGATGTTAGTATGAGGTGCAGAGGGGAGTTTTTGGATAAAGACAACAGAGACCAGCTGGGTGGAGTCATTTACTGGCTGTGGGCAGCTCATTCTCTCAGCTGAGTTCCCTGCTCATTGATGACACAGTTACTGAGACTTCTATGTGTGCGCTGTATGAGTAAGGCTTTCCTTTGCTCATAATGTGCTATTTCCACAGCAGTCATGTCAGGCAAACCTCCTGCAGCCAATTAAAACCACCACACGCCTAGCAAAAGAGAAATGAGATAAATTCAGAGCATGTAACCTATGGGAGCCTTTTAACTGTAAAAGATGAGATATTTTCATACAAAACACATTGGAAACTATTCATAAATCATTGTGTTCTGAGTTAAAGAAATCTCTTTCATCCATGGCTGTGCTGGAAAACTACAGAAGCTTCTGAAGATGTGATTTTTTTTTTTCACTTCTCAACACATGTCAATCTAATGAAACTTCAGACACACAGTCAATGCCAGATATTTTCTGGCAAACACTGTAATTCTATGCTCACACTATTTCCAGGTGTTTGGAGGGTCTAGATCCCTATAACAATGGAAGAGGCTGCCTTCCACAAGTACCATCTGGTTCCTCTGGTCTCAGTCTTCCAGGTGCTCGCATCTCTCTGAAGATCTCAGTGAGCAGAAAACTGAGGTGATATCAGGACAACCATCTGTATATTTATATAGCAACAAAAATGAATATGAAATGATTCACAGGCAGCAACCTCTTTCTCACCCCACATCAGAGAGGAACTAAGGCAAGTCAAGCTGTACTTGTGAGAACAGCAGCTGATTGTTCTCCAGCCTTGGGATCCGGATCTTTATTCATCACAGTGGAATTATCTGAGGGTGGCCCACTCTCTTTTTTTTTCTTCATCTTTACCGCAAAAGTTTCACATTTACATCATCTGTTAATGAAACAATTGCATGTATTGTAAAGGGGTTTCAGGCTAAAAAAGTCCTTACAAATGAAGAAGTATTGCTGTAAAAAATGAAGAATTGAATTTGTATCTTTAGTCGGTGACTCAACCATGCAAAGATCAAGTTCAAGAGGCATCTGTTCAGTGGGGAGACTGCTGAGTCGGACATCGGTGATGCAACACAAACAAGCTGTGGTTTTGCAGGGAGTTACATGCTGTAACTATTTCCTAAAAAGAGATTGTAATTTCGAGGGGTTTGGTGACTGCTAGGCTGCAGATTTTCTTCTATTCCAGCTGTCTTTAAAACATACTTGGTAAAAGTCAGAAACAGAATGACTTTAGTCATGGAAAATGTTAGAGAAAAGACCAAGTGATCTGACAGAAATGCATTAACACACAAGATACACATTGGTGCCACAAAGCATCTACAATGCCCCAGTGAGAAAACAGCAAGCCTCTTATCACCAGTGTGTGTGCACAGGTTACTTCAAAGAATAGAGTCACATTTTAAGAGAAACACTGATGTTTGCGTTCTTGCCTTGAATTGATAAGATAGATGCACTTTAATGTTTAGATGTGCTGGTAGGCAGCCTGTGTCAACTTTATTCAGGGCCAAGCTCGAGGTTTCCAAACATTATTCTAAACTTGTTGGCTGGAGATTTATATTTATCCTACAGGCATGAAAGTCATACTGATAATTTGATTTGACTCTCAGTAAGAAAGGGGATTGAATATGTATTTTTGAAAGTGTCAGACTATGCAGCATATTTGTAAAACAAAGTGTTGCATATTAGCGCTGTTGCTTTGTAGGTGCTTATAAGCACACGTAAAAACTGAAAAGTAACGTGTTGTCATTGTGGTTTATAGATAAACAAGAAAATTCAGAACAAAAAAACCCGTGTGTGGGTGGAACAGCTGTGGAAAATGTCAGTTTGAGGTTTTCACACATCTTGTTAAGGAAACATTTTGAAGAAGTTGTAAATATAGCAGTTTCTAATGACATTTTGCTACACTGAACAAAGGATTAAGACCTACTCGTGCCCCACAGTTAATTATTTTTGCTTAAAGCTATTTAAAACATTTCCCATGAACTGAAGACATCAAGAGAAAATGCTGCAGTAAAAAAGGAGCTCTTTCTTTAGAATTACAGATACTTAAATGTAACTCACTACACTGAAATTTACATAAAGTGAGATAAAAAACCCAGTGAAGCTTATCTCCTGCTACAAAGTAACAGATTAAATGGTGACACTTTTATACAGTTTCCCTTATATACTTATACACTAGCTGAAGAAGTGAAGGATAAAGAAATGCCCAAATGACATTTATTTAAAGTAAATATTCAACAATCTGGTGAAAACATTAGCTTTTGTGAGTAGAGTTAGACAATGGAAAACAGCTAGCCCAGCTTTGCCCATATAAAGAGAATAAAATCTAGGCCATTACCAGCAGCTCTAAAGCTCTAGATTAGCTCAGCATGATAACTTGTGTTAATTATTTACCTTTAAGTGTGCTTTCAGACCTTATTTCAGTATTTGTGCAAATCTGAGCTAACCAATAGTCTCAGCTTCCTTAATAGCTGCAAATAAGCATTAAAAGTCTTTGACCCAACCATCCATAAAGTTTGTGCATGATTTCTTTCATCAGATGTAGAACCTTTCTTCTTAGTGTGACTTTTTCTACCCATATCCCATAGACTTTCTGACTCTGCAGCTCCATTTTCCCGCAACCTCCTCCACATGCATATGCATGCATGCTGAGATAAAGCAACAGGTACCCTTATTAGCACAGCTTGGGGCTATAACATGCCTCCTTCATTAATATGGACACACCCTGCGCTAACAGTGATTTAAAGCCAAGTGTTATCTCCAAGAGCTCCCAGACCTTCCACATTATCATATCACTTTTATCACACATCGCAACACATCTCCTTCCCCCACCGGCCCCACCCTGTGCAGCTCCACAATTCTTCTTTTATCGTTCTCTTAAATGTAGTCCTATTCATTCAATTTATTTAGGAGCTACTTTTTCTAAACCATCAAAGATAATTCTCTGATTCTCTGGTCTTTTTCCCATAATCAACCACAACAGAAGAAAGAAGAAGAAGAAGAAACAGGCCTTCAGGTGATTTGATAAAGAGTGTGTTGATTCACCTGCCAGCTGCTGGTGAGGGGCTCTCCCTGCTCAGAAAGGGAGATAGTGATTAGTAAAAAGCTGAGAGACGACCTCCCCTCCCTGGGTGAGTGCTCACACTCTGCAGGAGCCTAATGAAGGGGCCTGCAGGCAAAGAAAGCCCCACAGGGTCAGAGGCTGATGTCAATGAGAAACTACAGAACCCTCTAATCGGTTGACACCCAACACAGAGTGCAGGAGCCCAGAGATTTGTGTGTGTGTGTGTGTGTCCATGGGGGTGTCTAGGTGGGTGTGTGGGTTTGTGTGGATTTGATTTAGCTGAAGTGCCTCTTAAAAGGTTCACCATAAATACATAATGCTGTGTTTGTTTGGAGTCAGAAATGTCAGAAATGGAAATCTGGACTGGAGTCACTTTTGGATCCTCTTCATCAGTTCATTCCTTTATTTTTACCATGGCAGTGCCAGCACGAGCAGCAGGTCAAATGGGACTTTGACTTTCCCTCTTTAAAAGGGTACTTTGAAGCCTTTAAAGGGGGAAGCACTTCAGTAGTGGAAAAACAGGGGGAAAATTTTGTTGGCTAGGGATATAAAATATTGGGTTTACCCACCACTCACTGGGATGGATGCCATGGCGTCTCCTCAGAAAAGAGTCAGCATACAGTACAATGAGTTTATCCGCTCACATACAGTAGCCAAAACATCCAAGAGAAGTCGGTGCCCACAATGTGCATTTCGCTTTGTTTCATTGTGCCAGGAAGACGTACGTTGATTGCATCTATTTATATGTCTTTGTTCTGTCAGCAGTTACTCTCGGTGCTTTAGTTTTGATCTGAAGGAAAAGTGGTGGCCTGTGGGAAAAGGCACTAGAGAGTGAAGTGAAGCGGATCAGGACATATTCATTAACCATGTCGCTGCTCTCCAGTTCATGTTACTATGCCTAGGATTTATAGCAGCTTGAGCTCCTTGTGTCTTTCCATATGTCTTGTTCTCTCCTCCCTGGAGAAAGGGAAAGGCGTTTTGGGTTTCTACTGAAATATTTTATCAGCTCCCAGGATGCTGTCTGACATGGGAGTGGAGTAAATCTGTACCAAGATCACAGAAACGTCCTCTGATGTTTTTCAGGAAAGCCTCATCAGTCTCTGTTAACTCTTACAATACCAGACAGATGAAGATCCCAGTTAATCTGATTTCTTTGTGATTCCCTTCAAGGGGACTGGTGGGAAAGCCATCACATCTCATGGAAGTGCTGAACCATAACATTTTCTCCGGGAGCATCTGGGAGTGCGTGGTCATTAAAGAGAGACGCAGGAGATCAAATTGACATTCAGCACTATTGTGACCTTCTTATTCTACCCTCTTGATGGTGCATAGTCTTCTATCTTTGCCAGTTTACGCAGCATGCTTGCACTGAAGTCTTTTAAATCTGAATCCTAGAAGAAGAAAAATGCATGAATGGATAAATGCATTTACTCTGCCTGGCTTGCTTTTCAGTGATTTATATGAACATGAACTTGAATGAACATGAACTAAAAATAATCCAAAAGGAAGGTAGGACAGAGTAAACAAAACCCACTCCACATTCCAGAGCATTAGCCAGCTTAACCTCATGTTCATATGGTTGAACTGATCTGTTATCTGTTACTGATTGCCAACATTTAAAATTTGACAGCAGTTCACAGATGCAGAGCAGGTCTTTAAAGAGTCAAACTTTGAATGACCTCGCATTACTTTGTTTAGCCCACAAGTCAAAGGGATGTCACTCAGTGTCCAGTGGAGCAGTTCTCTGATACTTCCATTCTCTCTGAGCAGCTCCCCTTTACACTAAACCCCCCAAGTTGGGCTATAAATAATCGTCTGAAGTCACCCCTGATGTGTAATTAATTTCCAGGAGAAGGCCTGCAGTGGTGGAGCACTGCAGTGTTATGACAAGCCTCTCCATCAAGCCCATCACCTGTTGGACTCATACTACACTTGTTTTCCCAGCAGTAACTTGAGACCAAGTCTCTATTCCCAGCACACTCTGGGACACCAGTAAGACAGGTGGTAAAAAATAATTTAAAAAAAGAACGAAAATTATATATTTTTATATTCAGGAAAGGAATTTTTTTTTTCTTTGACCCAATCTTTCAAAGCAGCAACAATGCAACAAAAAACCAAGTAGTGTTCGCAATTAATATCATACTTACAATCTAAAAGCTCTCTCAGTCCTGTGACTGTCTTGACAAGCCTGTGCAGGTGCATTGCTAAGGACCTGAATAATTTTGGATTCATACTTCTGTATTAAATCTACAGCATAGGTATGTTGTAATTCCAAACCTTTCTGTAACTCTACGCCGTAACTAATGCTGTAACCTAGGCCACCCTGGCAACTACACATTGCATCGATGTAGCCAGTAATAACTTTAATCAGCATATCAATTTCTTTTTACTCCTATGGGCAACCTCCAGAGCTTAAAAATGAGCAAACGGATCAAAAAATGATTTGATCTCCTGTGGACTGTTTCCACTGCGAACAACTTTGAGTTGGTAATTTTTTTAATAACTTATCCAACTGGATAACTGAGTTGGGGGGGGGTGGTCACACTGACTGACATGAATCCTGACAGACCGCTGTAGTTAGTCTGCTAGGCCTCATCCACTATTTTGAGTCATTAAACTGGACCTTCCACTGTGTCTATACTGTTGGTGCCTTTGGGAGAATTTTAATGGATTAGCTTACTAATATATGGCTTGTTGTGTGATACAGACCATCAAAAAAGTTTGTGCTTCAGTTTTGGTATTTTAAAAGTCCTTTACTTATTACTTATTACTTACTAGCAATGTGTGTCTGTATGTTGCACTCACATAAATTAGGAATGCAGCTTCCTAACAAAGCTACAAGTGTTAGCTGAAAAATGAGTATTCCACCCTTTCATGCATAAAGGTAACTACTGGTTCCAAAAAGCAAAATGATGTCTGGAAAAATGCTGAGTTTGAAGCATTAAAATGCAGAGTCCAAAACCAGCGGAAGATGTCATGGTGGTTTTGTCCATCTTTTATGCTTTCTATGTCTCCCACTCATTCTGTGTCTGTTTTTTTTTTTTAGTCAGCTAGAAAGGATAAAATGCATTGCTGATTTTCAAGTTAGATGACCAGTGTTTCCCCCAGAATGACTGCTGCCTGCTCCACTCTGTGTCGATCCATCCAGCCATCCATCTTCTCCTACTTATCCAGGTGTGGGTCGTGGGGGCAGCAGTCTAAGTAAAGACACCCAGACCTGCCGATCCTCAGCCACTTCCTCCACCTCTTCACCAAGGCCAATTGTGACCAGAACCGATAACAGACAACCCTGACAGAGTCCAACACCAACCAAGAACAAATCTGACTTTTTGCAATGCAGACCAAGCTCTGGCAAGAGCTGTACATGGACCAGATAGTTCACAAAAACAGGCCAAAGCTCCTTTTTGAGGAATGCTGTTGAAGCTATGCTGCAAACACTCTATGTTTGAGTACGACAGGCCTGTCCAGCACTCTCTGCCCACCACCTAATCCAACTCACCTCCAGGTGGTGATTAGTTTGCAGTTCTGCTCTTCTCATCATCCAACTGTCCAGAATGTACAACCACTGTCACACATAGTCTGGCCCTTCACCTAGAACCAATTTGGCCTTCTTTATAAGGACATTCACTGACATTACTACAAGCTAACTTTAACCCTTAAAACCAAGACTTTAAAAAACAGTCAAATATATGCATTCAGTGAGTGAATCCCTAGATCTATCCTTTTGTATTAAAGGAACTTAATAAATGCCTCCAGTGATGCATTTAGGAAACACTTGTAAATTATAGCATGTGTTGCACTCTACTCAAACAGGCACTGCATTAGTTGAATATAGCCCCTAACAGAATCCCTCCAATAACTGCGTTTAAAAAACAAACAAAACAAAAAAAAACCAATCATAAGACATAATATTTCTTATCAGTTTCAAACTCAACTGCACCTGCAACCCCCTTAATACAATATGTTTCCTGCAACCTTGCAGATTATTCCACATTGGAAATCACCCTCAGTCCTACCAACATCACTGCCCGAAACACACACAGACTCCACACTGTACATTCATAGCTCAGCACAAACAGTATGGAAAGTCTTACCCACAGAGGCAGCAGGGTAGCACATTGTTTTTACAGGTAGGCCAATGAACCCCTTTGTTACAGGAAATGAGGTCATTCGATTAAACCATCAATGTACAATACCACTACTGAAAACTGAGCTGCTATAAAAGTCAGCACAGCCTGGCCCCTGCTGAGGATGACTATCGTTGCTAGATTTTTTATGAGAATGGGAGAAACACAAAAAATATGAAGTTGGGGCATGGTTTTAATTAAGCTAAGTGACTTGGCCGCTGTAATGGGGGTTAGACATTTGCCACAAGTGGGGACTTTTACATGATTCACTTAATTGTCCATTGGGGAATAGGGCACATGGACAGGAAGTGGCTCTGTATCCTTTCCCAGATTTCTGAAAGCACAGTTATCTCCTGTTCCCACCACCTCTATGAAACAAGGACCACCACAGCAGATTGTGTCAAGTCCAGTCAGTTTTATTTGTTAAGTCAGTAGCAAATGTAAAGGTTCAAAGGGCTTCATGCACATAAAAATAAGATATTAAAAACAGGGGTATTCAAGTATTAAAAGAGACAAAAAAGTAAAACAACAAATATAAAAACAACAAATATGAAATCAGACAAAACAGAAGATATGAAGAACACTGAAAGAACAGGAACAGGAGGCTGATGTGATATTGATAAAGAAGACATGTGTCTACCTTCATTACTAAATGTGGCTGAATGTAGCTGTGAGATTTTCTTAAGCCAGAGCATTTAGTTGATCATTTATTTTGTAATTTGTAATGTTGTGTTGGAAAGTAGTGATTGTTATTCTCCCTGTTTTCTTGCTATTTTTCTCACTGAGTATGCCAATTGCTGTACTACTGGCCTGCTGTTAATGTTCATTAGAGTATTTCTGGAAAGCACTCTCTGTGCCCCACTCTCTGACCGGAGTCTTGTCCTGAGGGAGCTATCACACCGGCATCCCAGAGATAACTCTCTAACAGTACCAGTTAGTACAGCTGTACAGTGCAAGTAAAATCGGTTGTCATTATTAAGTAAGTACTTTAAGACTAAAGAAGTGTGTCTTGAAGAGCTTTTTGAGTTTGCTTCCCTAATCACTGGCAATGTTTCAAAGTTTGGACGTATATCAGCAGCAATCAATAGATGAACAGAGCCACAACAGTACTAATAGAAAATGCATGCTTAGAAAAGGTTACCATTTTTTGTTTTGTTTTTTTCAAGCACAACATGGCATAATTTTGGGCCTCTCGTGTGTCACATTACATTTAACTCTCAGAGCGAAGCTGTAATTTTCTTTTTTTTTTTAAAGATTTTTCCAACTTGACAAACTATTTATAACAAAAAGGATGCCTGTCTTTGTGACACATTCATATTTGTGATGTTTCCTGCAATCCATCAAATTAGCGATGATATATTTCAGCGTGGAACAACGTTATGGGCCGACTAACACTCCCATCCCCAGAGCTGCGGTGGAGATATGGCTAAAATGTGGTCTGACGGGTCAGAACCTTATTTTAATGACATATTATCACACACAAAGACGATGTCATCATTCACCAGACATTCCCTGAAACTTGCTGCGTTTCTCTCATTAACATCAACCACTGCGACCATTCAGCTGCCTCTCGAGACTTGAAATAAACATGAAGAGAAGTCTAAGCAAGCAAAGACACTAACCACCAAAATTGAGCACCACTTTTACCGACCAATTAACAACAGGCAATTTAAAGGCCCCTTTTTTTGTTTACACAAATTGAACGCATCCTGACAGCTGCAAAGGTCAAGCCAAGAGATTCCTCTTCCTCCAGATGCCTCTGATATGAAGTCACCTCTTATTCCTCCTTGGGTAAAATAGAAAACATTCAAATGAGGTTACCCATACTGGCTTTTGTTAAGAGACTTTGTAAGCATATAGATATTTATTCCACCTCGAGGGAAGCTGGGCATGCCGCCAGGTGCTTAGCTAATGGGATGGTTTTTATTATAAGACTGAAAGGAAGGAAGAACATGGAACATTTAAGAAAAAACAAAAGGAAACATGCACAAGACTGAAACTACACGCTGCTATTTTTTTGAGTTACTTCCACAATGTGTGGTGTTTTAGAGCTGTTGTTAGGGAAGTTGGATAGCTATGACGAACATGTCCTTGGGGACCAGCAGGCAGTACAAGACACACCATATTTCACACAGCTGTGTGTCCACAGCTGTTTTTCTGGTTCTGGTGAGAGTCGTTTGGCTTTCGTCGGCTTGCATTGTTTTGTTTTTATCTGCTTGTTCTGTCAGTGCCATCCCATACCCAGAGCTAGATGACATACTAGAAATCTTCTGCTTTGGGCTTCTGTGTGTTCTTGCACATTTTCAGTACTACAAAGTCAATTACCAGAAATGATTAAAACACAATCTTTTGCCAAAAAGAACAACAGAATTATAAAATAATGTATACATTTTTATTTTTATTATTTCTAAATGCGTGTCAACTGCCTTGCTAAATTAAAAGGTTACAATACAGATTTATCATTTATTATCCTTCATTTATCGTTGCGTTGGCATCGTATCAGAAACACAAGATTACACTCTGCTCCCTGCAAAAGTAACATATCAGCTATCAGTACCTTTAAGTTTAAAAAAATAAGGTGTTTAAAAATTGAAGTTGTTGCTATATGTCCCAGTAGTTTTCAGATTCCTTGCTTTTTGGAGGATTTTGTTACCTTTAGGCAAACCTACATTTAATAAGAGCCTAACAAAATATATATATAATGGTAAGTATAGAGACTGGAGTTTCTAACACATGGGCACAAAATGTGCGACAAGTTCAGGAAAATATATTGTATTTTCACCAGTGGGCAAAGAGGGAAAGTTTGAGCAGCCACAGTATTGTTTTTACCTTAACTGCCCCCATTGTTTCCTTCTTCCTGCCTTCAGAAGGTTATTGCGATCTTCTCTCCCGAGTACACAGAATGAACTTTGCACAAGAGGGTCTGGATTTCCCTCTTCAGTTCAGCCAGTATGTGACGAGCGGGGCAGACTAGTGAAAATAACACGAGCCAGTTTTATGAATAGTTCCATTTAAAATGGACCGGTTTCGGTGAAGGACTAATGATGCCATAGCGCTGGCGTCACAGACAGAGAGAGAGGGGGGAACAGAGAGCATTCTTTCCAGGCGCTGGAGCAGCACTTTCAGACTAGGAGGCTGGAGAGAGATGGTGTGGCAATTTTCCATGTCACATACGTCACTCATAACACCCAGCTGCTCTTCATGGCTCTGTCCAGTCACAACAGTAAAATTAAAGCCCAGATAAAGCTGGCGATTTAGCACATATGTCAACACACTCTGAGATGACTGTGGGAGTGATTCTCTCTGATTACAGTGTTTGTTTTTTTTTTACTGTTTTCTTTAAGTCTTTCCACAGGCTCATGATAGACTCATCATCATCCTGAAAGCTATCAGTTCTTCCGGCCACTGGAGAAGTTCAACAATGCAAAGCCAGAGGCCGGAAAGGCTAAACAGATGATGTATACCTCTCAGAGCCTTGGACCACTGCCACAATTGTTCCAGATGTAATATGCTTGTTGTTTTAGTCTCAGTCCTGGATTCTACACATAAATACACAAACACACAGTGGCAGGCACAAAAAAGAGGGAAATTTATTTCAGATAAATTGAGCATACCGTTGGTTCTAGCAGACCTCAGCAAATCACCTCATATCAGTTCCAGCCCACATTAAATAAAGAGTCAGCTATTTAAGTTGCTTTAGCCTGCTCACATTTGTGGCATCTGCAACCCACTCTGCAACCCAACAGCACCCCAGCTTCTCCTTTTGATGTTGTCTCTGGCTTAATAAATGCCATATCTTTCCAGGCTTCAGTAAATTACCTACCATCTAAATGTATATAGACTGAAAGAAAAAAGATGCGGACAAAGTTTTTATGACTGGGTGTTGCAAAATAATGAAAAACAAATAACTTTGTTAACAGTAACTTT
This sequence comes from Etia nguti, assembly GCA_015106755.1. Taxonomy (NCBI): domain Eukaryota; kingdom Metazoa; phylum Chordata; class Actinopteri; order Cichliformes; family Cichlidae; genus Etia; species Etia nguti. The sequence goes on from VUQG01012034.1 coordinate 171,924, forward strand.
GTAAATCTGTCCATTTTCTGAACTGATTATTCATTTCAGGGTCACAGGGGCACCAAGCTTAACCCTGGACATGCTGCCAGTCTATTTCAGGGCCAACACACAGACAGACAAGCATTCTCGCTCACATTCACACCAACAGCCAATTTAGAATCGCCATTTAATCTAGCATTACTTATAATTACTTATAAAGTAATTATAAGTAATATCTTGCTGTAGGAGTACACATTTAATTGCAGGCTACATTTTAAAGTTTTATCACTATGGTCACATAATGTTAGTCTTGGAAGTTAGGGTTATTTTCATAGACTGGACACACCTCTCGTAGACCTGCTGTTTTCACAAGCTGAGGAGTAAACTCAACTTGAAAATGAAGTCCATGTCTAAAAATGGAGCTGTTTAATATATAATTACATAATAGCAATCTTTGAGAGACTCACACAGTCACTGCGTGATTTCTGTCTGCACCAGAGTTACCAGTGACTGGCTTGCAGAGCTGTTTGCCAGAAAATAAATGTCAGTGCAGTGGCATCCTGGATCCCAGAGCAAAGACCTCAGAGCTGTACACTTGTATCCCATTAGAAGAGCTTATTATATTAGCAGCCAATGGAAAACAGAGGCGATACCTTATCTAGCTCACAGTTTCCTGTGAATAAAGATAGGAAAGAGCAAATATTTTTTGTTCCACAACTGGCTGGTACATCCAATGAATTGTAAATGTAAGAAAACGTTAAGAAGCATAGGCAGGGCAATGCTGAAATGGTCAGTTTGAACACTTAAACCCATATCAATGACATTTAAAGTAAAAAAATAAAAAATAAAATAAAATAATGATTGTAAAAGAGGAAATCCGTTAACCTAGCTGGCATTCTTATTATACATATTAATTTTTTTCAATATCTGTTAAGTCGATTAAAACTATAATTCAGAGCCATAGTTAAACATGTGGCGCCTTAGATTTCTTAACGGTAACTGCAGAGAACGAAAGCCGTGTCACAGATACTGCACTGATTTTATGCCGCCATCTAGCGGTCACACATCATATTGCACCGTGGACACCCATAAGTTGTGAGACTTTACTGACTAAATGAAAACAAAGGTTTTTCGTTTTCTGCTTCTTTTTCAATATTACATATTACGACATATTACGTGCAATTTTCACGCATTCTTCAATCAAAAAGGTGCTTTTAAAAAAAAATATATATATATAACAAGGGTAATGGCAAAAAATGTAAAATAGGCACTAATAATCATGATAAATAAATAAATAATAAAGTAAGTAGAAAACTAATAATCATAAAAAATAATAAAATCACAAAATTTTGCATTAGAAAACAATGAATGAACTACATTTCATTGCACTGTAGATTGTTTCAGTTCAAACTATTAAGAAAAATGTGTTATACTTAGTTGTGTATTTATGTTTTTACAGTCATGTCTTTGTTCTGTGTTTTACATGCATGCAACAAAAATTAAGTATTTAAAAAAATGTGTATTTTTGTGAAGTAAATCGATACATAATTGTGTGCTGATAATGTCAAACCTTTCATCGCGTAATATGTTTATACTAATCTATTCTACATAATCTGTCTAAATTACTGCGATTACTAATACTCGATAATGGTAGCAGACTTATTATTCTTTATTAAAAAATCACACAGAAACATTGATTCTTTTTGCAATGAGTAATTTATTGTTTTTATTTTTGTATAAAATCTTTTGTGTCCACTTTAGGCAACAGTTAGCATGAGAGTAGTTCTCACAGCTGTTAGATGAAGTCTAAACTTATCAGTCTTCTCAACAATCACACACCCCATTCACGCAGAGAAAACACACAATCACATAGTGTACTGGAGTTAATTCAGTGCAGTGGTCCCAAACCTAAGTCTATTAGTAGAAAGCCGAGGACAAAAGCTCAACAATAGGCAGCTTGTAATCATCATCACTTCAAAGATGGTACTATATCAAGGCAAGTCACGCAAACACAAAGAGCCACAATAAATCTGCAGCCTCACAATAACTAGAGGAGACTGCTTTGTTAAAATCTGATGGATGAAAGCATCATTTAATTAGGTTTGAAACCACTGCTTTGGTGCAACTTGTAAGCAGATTTAGATTAAGACAATTTCAAAACAAAAAAGGCAAAGAAACACATCAGACATTTCATACACAGCAGCACATCCTGTGTTAGGCGAGCAGTTACACAAAGCAACAGCTGTAATTATAGGCAACAAAACAAAGGACTGATTTTGTGTAAGAAGAGTCGGCACGCTTACGCAGATCAGTATTAATCAGACCGAGATTTAAAAAAGACACTGAAAGAGCAGAAATGCGATACGATTGCATTTACATAATCATGAGACACCTCATTCCATAATCACCACATTAATGATTTTTGCAGTGCAGTAGCTATTGCGTTCCTACGAGAGGCTCTCTGGTACTTCTTACATCAATCAAGCAGAGAAACATTGCTTCTCGTGGCGATAGGGAGGAGATCCTGTAAACTGTAAATCTGTAACATCAGCACCTGTCATGAATAAAATGCGTGTCCTCGCCAGCACCTCCCAATCTCTAATACAGTACATACCTTCCTCCCTCACTTAGACATACAAATGTAAAGTAGGCGTACATACACTCGCACACATACAGACGGAACATAAAACACGCAAATTTAGGTCGATGTCAATCTGATCCATGAATTACTAGCATCACATTGTTTCATAGAACTACTTCCAACAGCAGAGGCCTCAGTTTGACTTTGACTCTTGATGCTATTTTCTTCTTGGGAAACTTGACTTGATTCAAAATCCTCGCTTTCTTATAGAACATCAATTAAAAAAGACTAGGAAGAGCTATTCTGGCAACTCATCATAACATGACATTATAATGTAGCAGTATGAAAAAAAATTACATTTCCTTTCATTCCCAAAGAAAACGAACTGCAACGACTTCAACTTCAAAACCAATAGTATAGTATCCACAAATGACACATTACTCGGAGAAATAATGTCATAGGCATTGCAACTACAAGTAAACTTTTTTTTTTTTTTGACAAATCGACTGCATTTGTACGAGCAGTCCAAAGTGAGTTACAACTACAGCCAGTGCTGATTTCTGCTCTTTTTTTAAATTATTTTTCCTCCTCCTCTCAATGCGACAGAGCCACGACGTTTGCTGCCCTCATTTCGCAATGTGCATACAGATCAGAGAAACTTCATCTCTGTCCTGCACATTGCAAATGCATATACAGTACACAAAAACAAGTATTTCCAGGATTATTAGGTCTATTTTCAGGGGAGGGTAGGATCGGGGGCCTTCATTTGGCTTGACTACAGCGTGAGTTTGCTGTAATGGAAAGTGAGCCGGTAAAGTATCGAAGTACACCAGCTTCTTGCGCGCTGAAAAAACAATTTGTGTTTAGTGTTGACACCTTTATACATCACAAAACAAAAGGCTTATGTCAGCATTCACACACTGTATTTTCTGTTTGCTGCACTGGAAATTAGCAAAACACTACTCGCTGTACTCCTAATCGACTCCTACGCACAAGTGTTTCCGTGTTTTTTTCCATTAAGGCCGCATTCATCACCCCCAACAGAATTACCTACAATGTTGTCTTTGAACTGCATCCATATTACTTCTGGGGAGTGATCTGTATGTGCTTTCAGCATCTCTCCTCCTTTGTGTAACACTCAAGCTCATTCTTCACATATTTTATCGACAGTCACTATAAGAGACCTGTAGTTATTTATGATAATAGCAGTAATACATGTAAAATGTGTAATTTACTCATCTTAGATGAAGCTATTGTGCAAATTATCCGCAGAGAAGCTAGTACTAAACTTCAGGAGGCAGTGGATCTACTTCTTTCTTCATGCACGACTGCTCTTGGCACTGTTCTTCCGGGATCTTCTGCTGAGGACTCGCAGGCCTCTCCTCCACTGCTGCCACACATTCCTCTGAGCACAGAATAACATCGGCCAAAGGCTTGTCTTCATGCTTATCTTCCTTCAGCTCCTCTCCTCCTTCTTGTTTCCTTTCCACAAACTCATCTTCTCTTGCATCTTGTTCTCTCACCAAAGGCTCCTCCTGTTCAGCTTCCTCTGTTCTGGGCAGGGTCTCAAAGGCTCCAGGCTCTATGGGACTGAGTTGATAGTAGAGCAGGGAAGAGGAGTCTTTGAGGAGGTCAGAGGGGCTCTCCTCCTGGTTGTCAGTGATGCACAAGACTGTAGCCCCTGTAGGGAAAGGCCCCTGCAGGAGGACCTGCTCAACACCTGGAACTTCTGCCTGCTCAGGCAGCTCCCCTCCCAAGGCACTGGGTAGGAGGCAGAGAGGCTGCTCTGTGAGCCCATCAGCACTTAGCTCTGGCTGCACTGCTTCCCCTTCAGCCTCCTCCCTCTCCCTCCTCTCCTGCTCCTCTGCGCTCTGCAGGTGCAGCACGGCCGTCTCGTTCTCCCTCTCCAGTATATCCTGCTCCGCCAGAAGATCCTGAACCTCCACGACCGACTGCACCTCGCTCTCCTCCAGCTCCGAGTCCAGGCCAGCGACTGAGGAAAGGTCCGGTGAAGTGGGGCACGTGGAGGAGGGGGAAGACAGTGGGTCTGATTCAGCATACTGGTCTCCTGTTCCTTGTATGAGCATCCTCCTCTTCTCCACGTCCAGCTTCATGATGGTGTGCAGGTAGTGAGTTCTGACGCGTAGAGGGTTGAATTCGATACGACCTGCTACGTTGCCGCAGCCATCCCTAGAGCAGCCACATGGGAAAGACATTCGATCCACCTGAAGAATAAGGCAGAGGTAATTTACTCTCATTTCATCTTGAAAGTAAAATGCTTAAATACTGATTAAATTTACATAAGTTATGAAAGTGTTTACGGTTGTTCAGGAGATCTAGGGAAAATCTAGGAAATCATGGCAATCAAGAGATAATCTGGTTACTGTGCAACAAGTCAGGTTGAGACAGAGATGTACTTCCTCCTAACAGGTAAAAATATAAGCAAATGAGACAAAAGATTCAGGTTATTATTTATACACCAGGTGTATAAATAAATGATGACACAATGTCTGATTTACTGCTTCATTCCAATGTTTTATGAATTCTGATTTCACTGCACTGATCAATAAAAGCACGCAGCCGGTTCTGGATTAGATAACAGCACTGTAATAGTGAGAAAAGAGATAACAGAGCAAGCAGAATGAAGCATCTGCCTCTATAAAACACATCAAGTGAGTAAATTCTCAAAACTTTAACAAAGTATGACTCAACACAGCTTACCTATGCATTCATGTTTTTGAGGTGATACTGTTTAACTCGCTGCTTAAAAATGACCAAAGAATAAAGATATTCTAATTAGAATCACTGAACTGGTTTATGCAGCTGACATATATCTGCTCCACAATTAAATGGGATCTTCCTTTCCCCGTGTTCCATCTACCCACCAGATTTCATGAAAAGTGCTAGAAACTGGCTTTGTATTTTGTTTTTTGGTTGTTGTTTTTTTTCATGATCATGCTGAAAGGAAGAGAAAATTTAAGAAAAAAACAGCTCTGATCACATCTCTCTGCCTCAGCACGCGCCTTAGCCGAGAAAAGAGAGAGAGAGAAAAAACCACATAAAATCAGATGAATAGGCTTTTTTCATAGCAGACATTTTAAGCTATCGTAGGGAGAGCACCAGTGTTATTAATAATATTAACAATGGCTCTGTTATACTCGAGAGCCCCAGAAAGCCATGACAATGTGACAGCAAGCCAGCATGTAGCCTTGCACAAAACCAGCACACTTAAACAGAAGCAACAAAACAGGAGCCAGTTATCATTTGTTTCTATAATTTATTTACTAATGCGCTTTCCTCCCCCTGTGAAATGTCAAAACACCTACAAGTGAGTGAAAAACAAATTGAAAGGAAAGGAGGCTGAATGCTTCTGACGCCCTGTCTTTTCCTTTTTGTGGGGAAGTGTGCGCTGCAGGCTAACAAGTTGTCACAATCTTCTCTTCTGCTACTGCGCGACATGTTCTTCTCTGACAGACATAGGATGAAGTCTGCCGACAAAGAGAAAGGATGACAGGAACTAGCGTGGCCATAAATGACTGCAAAATGCTTTGCAGACGGGAGACACACGGAACAACCAAATATTTTGGTTTCGTTATTTTCATGTATCTATTGTTATTTATTTTATCTTAGGGGAGAAACACTGAAAACCAGCATAAACTGTTTTAGTACATTGTTGGGCAACTACATGCATCAGTGCAACTGAACTCTCCTGAGGGGATGAACACCATTCTTCAAAAAGATATTCCCTCATTTGGTGTCATAATGGTGATGATGGTGGAGAAGCTCTGCAACACATCTGACCAAAATGTCCCACAGGTGTTCAGCTGGGTTGAGATCTGTCGGCTGCAATGGGAACAGCGTGTAATTGAACTCAAAGGGGGCCATTGTAATCATGGAGGAGACCACTTCTGTCAGGATAGAAATGTTTCAGGATCACTCAGAGCAACTTTGGCTCGATTTTCAGTGAAACTTCCCTCTTAGCGTACAAGCAGCAAAATATCACTCACAGTTTAAAAGAGACACCTAACCACAGAGTTCAATTCAAATAAAAGATCATTCAGATACTGTAAACGTGTTTTTGAAGTTGTTAGTCTCAGCAAACTGCAAAGAAGCTCTCTCTGCTTTCTGCAAATGCACCCAACTCGCTTTCAACAGCTCTTACCTGGCACTTAATACCAGCCTGGCTGCAGCCGCAATGGCGAGGGTCACAGTACAAACGGCAATCGCAGCCGCATTCCTCCCGAGAGAGGCGGATAGCTCGAAGCTCAGCTTTCTCACGCGCATCGATGCGGGTGATGCCGGAGGCTCGCAGGAGGGCTCGACGCCGTTTGGTGGGCAGCGGCTGAAGGAAGAAACAGTCGTCCACTTCCACGCCGTCCACGTCGAGATCCTCATCCGACACATCGTCCAGAGTCAGTAGCTCCGCCTGAGCGCACTCCACTGTGCCGTTCCTTGTCAGCTGTGGACGACAGTGTGGAACTGTGAGCTGAGGTGAAAAAGGAACTGATTGCCTATTTTAAGCTCAAGTGGTAGATAAGTACCCTGAAGAGTGATACTTCAAAAACAATTATATTTGCAGCTGATTTAGCATTTTGAACAAAGAGTTTTCAAATGGAGAACGGTAAAGGGAGTACTGCGATCTTTATTTAAGAAAAAGCCTCATAAAACTAAAACGTGTGCATAAATTAAAGGACACAAACCCAAATATGATTTAATGATCATAAGCTATCATAAGAAAATGAGTAACGTTTTGCTGTATCATGTTGGTTAAATGTTACATACATGTTAGCTTGTAGGTAAGGTCATTTTACAGCTGGTCCAAACTGAACTCCTTTTAAATACTCTCTATTTTGGTAGTTTGGTTCACTGGTTCCCAGCCTGGAGGCCGGAGCCCTCCAACGGGTCACAAGATAAATCTGAGGGGGTTATGACTTGATATATGGAGGAGGAAAGAAGAAAAAACTAAGTTTCACTAAATAAACACATATGCATCTTTTGTGCTGCTCTTTAATCTGTGTGAATTTGTTTGAAACATCAGAGACTTTTACCTCTCCGGCCTCAAACAGTTATTGAAGTAAAATTGTTTCAGGAGTTTAATGGGTGTAATTACTCTTCAGCGGGATACCTAGCAACTCACAGGCATGGGAACTGTGAAAGGGGCCCCAGCTAGACTGTTTTTGTACGGGGTCACAAAGCAGAAAGTTTTGTAAAGTCTTGAAGGACAGAGCTGAAGTACATGTACTGAGTCACTACTGCAAATGGAGACATGCAACGTGCCCGCAACTGAAAGATACTACTGTGCCTTGAATTTTGACCCTCTTGTGGCACGACTGATACATTTAATCACCCTCTCGCATAACCTACCTTCATCTTGCGGGCATTCAGCTTTTCCTGGCGCAGGTGCTGTCGCAAAGTGTGCCGGTGACTGGTTTCCTGTTCGCGTGCAAACTCCCCCAGTGTGTAGTGTCTGATGGAGGAGTGGTGACGGGCCATACCCAGGGAGCTGCCCCCTTGGCTGGGCACGCTGGTGAAGCCCTGCCGCCGGGGGAAGTAGTACACCGTCACCAAATCAAAACGTACCCGTTTCCCCCCTGGTGACGGCTTGTGCTGCCTGAGGATAGAGGTGGCTAAAGCGGGGAGAAAGATTTTCAATACAATGTTACACACCAAATACTAAATACTCGCGTTGATTAACTGTTTAGTTTCTTTTTACTTCCTTTAATGAGATTCTTACGGGTAAATGCAGTGCTGGAAGGAGGGTTGAGGCTGTCACAGCTGTCAGCACTGTCACTGCTGGAGATGTCATCGTCAGAGTCCTTAGGTGTAGAGAATGGAGAGCTGTTGTCCACCTCTTCATATCTTCGTTTGAGGCTGAGGGACGAACCTGCCTCCATGGAAAATTAAGTATCTGGGGGCACAGAGGAGCACAAAAAAAAAATACCCGGTAAATGTGTTTCAAAAGATGTGAAGACATGACAGGCTGTGATTTACTACCTTAGAAACAAAATGCTCCTGTTATCACTTAGAGAATGAGCTAAAAAATTTTTATCAAACTGTTCCTGTGTAAGGTCAGCCCTTGACAACAAAAACAGAACAAAAAGGTGACATCTGTTCACTCCTGCCTCCTTTCATCTGTATTCCAGCTCCATCATTTCGTCTGTGTGGCTCCCATCTCACATGAAATCCGACTTTGAAATTATCAAGTCTGAAAATGTAACCATGGCAACTAGGCAAGCACAGTTTATGCAAGCAGCCTTGAAGCAAATAATGTCTGTGGCTTCACAATCTGTTTTTACCCCCTTTTTTAAATCTGCTATAAACTGAGTTTAGGGGGAGGGACTGATATGGGTGAATTTGAAGGAGGGAGCTGATCACTTGCATCTGTAGGAGAGGTCAAACAAGGTGAATGAAAGCAGCTAAATACATGTCTGATGTTACACTGTGTTATGTCCTGTGCATTACACAGAACTCAGCATTCACACAGATGCATTCCAAATAATTACACATCAATATTAACACCGATGACTATATGCCATAGAGACACTATGACCATCTACCTTAAACCTACCATACTTCCTATAGTGTGAACCAGCTACTTCTCAAGGTAATTCATATTTTACTATGCAGCACACTACTGCCTGCAACATATTGTAATGTCATTCCAAAATGGAGCAACTCCCCTTCTGTAGTTTTTCATTCAGTTTTTTTAAGCCCTTGAAGGAGAATGTTCAAAATTAAAAGGACTGACATGTACATTTATAGCATAATTTATATAATAACTGCACAATTAACTTTGTCCTTCAGCTAAAAAGAGAAATAGGGATGTGCTGATACCGAGAAGCTGCTCAAATGCAGTCTCAGTGATCTTTCTGGAACTACTTCTGAGGGCAAAAAAAGTCAAAAATCATCTAACCTATGTCCTAATAATAATTACGAGCATTGAAGACTAATGCCTTGACCTAATTTCAACAAAATTACCCACCTTGACAGGCTGTAAGGGACAGGGCCTAACCTGTAAAGATGCAGCTGTGGTTATAACACCAAATGTGTGCCCTTTTTTAAAAACCAGAGTAACACATCTGACATTAAATCCTTATTTAAGAATTTAAGGCTTTTCTTTCAGGACTTAAGTTTGCCTGTGACATGTTACAGGATGTTTACCGACAGGTGTGACTGGACGGTATATTACCCGTCAGGGACACGCAGTTTAGAGGAGCTATTTGTTTAAATGTGGACATACCGACTGACTGTGTTGGGGGAGGTTGGATATTACCAGTTTGACAAGGCAAGGCTCTCTCTTTCTCTCTGTTTCTCTCTCTCTCTTTCCATTTCACACACACAGAGAGAGAGAGAGAGAGCCACACACAGACACAATGGCAAGCCGCCCGGTTAATGAAACACTAAACCCACTTACCTGGGGCAGAAACAGGGACCCTTATTCCAACCAACTCGTAGGTCGTTTCTGTTTCCAATAGGAGCTGCACATCAATCTTTCAACGCCCTATGAGACGCTCTTTTACGCCAAAACCGAGATCCCTGAACCGAGTATCCAGACTGCAACCGTGGAGCCGAAGTAATCTGGATGAAAGCTTGCGTGATTGTCAATTTGCAACACTTATATTTGGCTATTTCAGGCTACTTAGGCTTCATGCTCATTGTTCTGCACACTGAAGGATGACGAAGAAAACGGGAGCTGTGCTAGACCGGTGGGTTTTATTTAAATGATGCATTCCTATCTATTTAAAGGACAGACGATCAGAAGAAGGGGCGTCATAGGGTTAGCTGCGCTTTATTCTCCAACATTTTTCGGTGCAGCATGAATAATGTAAGACGCTCAGTGTCTTGTCTTCCTGATGTAAGCCTTTAAATGGGTGTAATGGAGAAATCCGCTGACATCTGTGTTCGTTTATCCTTTTCTTCTCGCCGGGGCGGGTTCAGTCGTCTGGGATTACTTCGCCGTCTTCTCGCATTAACGGTGCGCTCTGCTCTTTATCGTTTGGTGTCAAAATGTTGCAGGTTTTCTAGCGAGAAGACGCCTTTCTCCCCGCTTCGCCCCGGCCCCGTTTGTTACAATGTAACAATGGAGGTAGAAATTCTTCCCTGTAGCAGTATATATACTTATTGTGACATCACGGGCATGTCCTGCGCCGGGGTATGCTGGGAAATGAAGTTTCTATTCCGTTTTTTTCCCCCTGTTTCTTTGTTCATATTGTGCAGAAGCAGATGTGCAAAACACGACACCGTAGTGCGCAAAATTAACCTGCATTTAAGCTTAATTTGTTTGCCAGTATATGACATGCTAAAATCTAGTCAAATGCCAATGACTAGGCATCCACATCTGTACACCAAAGGGACAGATGTGGAGCCTGTGCTAGATAGTGCCAATAAAATATTGTCTCTCCTTTTTTAGGAAAGCTTCAGAACATTTAGAACGTGTTAAACACTATTTTATATATTTTAAAGAAAGACGTAGACACCAAATAGCAACCAGTACATGGTTAAGTTTTAATAATGCTGATGAGATGAGGGGCAAATATGGATATCGAGCCATCAATTCCATTTACAACATACTGACCATAAACCATATTATTCACATGCACCTCTGTCCTGTCCAACAACCTATTAATTTATTAGCATTTGTAACATCCAAAAAAGGAAGCAGAGTAGATGTAAGTATGTAAAAAAGATTTTTTCTTTTTTTTTTTTAATGTCAAAAAAAAAAAAAACATGATTCATTATTTTAAATTATTTTAAAACAATGATCTATTTCAAAATTTTTATGGAAATGACCAAAAAACAAACAATAAAACGCTGGTGTGCTAAACAAGCTTGTAGATACAGGAAGCAGATGGAGACCATTTGCACAGACAGTGCTTATCATCTTTTAAGACGATTAAGTAACAATCACGTGCCAGTAAGCATTCTAAACAAACTATGACAATCTAACAGTGTTTAGTAGCCTTTTTTTCCACTGAAGTAACAGGCAGACATTGTTACCTTTCAAATAAAAATCTGATATTTGGAAGGGCAGCTGGATTCTAACAGATTCCCTTAAAAGTCTGGTTTTTAACTTTAATACCTGTTGTACTATGATTCAACTGAGTGGTTGTGTTTCTTGCAGACTGGCTTGGATTCGGTAAGGCAACCTCGCATGAAGAGGAGGAATCATGCTGAATTGCAGGATAAAAGTCAAGTACTGTCATCATTTGTTTTGTTTTTTTAAAGAGAGAACAAACGGCTGAACTCGACGCAAAGAGTCTCGGCACACCAGATGGTCAGGTAACAAATAACAGCATCTGTAGTGCCATTAACCTCCTTGAAATGTAACCAACAGAGGGAAATGCAGCCATTTAAGGGAGCAAACGGCAGGGTGAGACTTCACTGTGGAATCAGAGTCACTCACTCAAAAGTCAGACAGTAAGGTGAAGTTAAAAGAGGGGCAAGTGCTTCAGTCACATCTTCCTCCTAGCTGCCTCATAAGGTTTTTGTTTCGTTTTTTGGGGGGTGGGGGGTGGCAGGTGGGGGGCGCATCTCCATAAAGGAACAGCAAAAAGTACAAAGCTCTAGAGGGGCTGACTGAACCAGGACTAAACAGGAGAGAAGGACTCAACAACTCTCCTGTCTAGGATTCACTTTAAGATTATGTGGTAGCCGTCACTTGTGTCATCTGAAAAAGAAAGGAACAGGAATCAAAATAAAAATAAAAAATATCAGGGAAAGACACTAAGATAAACTTGCAGCAAGACTATAATGGTAAATACAGATAGAGATAAATTATCATTTATTGCTGCCATAGTCATACCTTTCATCGTGTCCAAAACAAAACAAACTTCATCTTGGAAATTCTGAATCATCTGTTGAGAGGAGAGGAAATGATTATGCAGGTGGGAAAAAGACAATGTCGTTTGCAGGTTTATGCTTGTGGAAGCTCTTAAGACTGTAATTTGACCATATTTCTGTCTTTCTTTGAAAATCTTTTAAGACAAAAAAAAAGCTACAACTGATAAGTCATTAGCCTTCTGTTTCAATTGGCTGTTTTTACATGGCAAAAAAGGGGGGGAAAAAGTCATAGTCTAAAAATTAATTGGACAACTTTTAGCTTTTATAACGACACATATTCACTGTGGTATCATTTCGATCGGGTCACGTAATGCAACTTTTAGTTTTGTTCAGAGTTGCATTCATTTTTGATCTTGTATGGATGATGAGAGAGTCGGACCGCTGCGTAAAGTCTTTCCCAGCATATCCCAAATATTCTCACTCGGGTTAAGATCTGGATGAGTGTGAAAATGATTTCTCACGCTTCCTGAACCACTCTTTCACAATTTGAGCCTCATGAATACTGGCATTGTCATCTCAGAATATGCCGTACTATCAGAGAGATGAAAAAACAAAATCCGCTGATAAAAAAAAAAAAAATCTGGTCATTCAATAGATTCAGGTAGTCAGCTGATCTCATTTTATGGACACACAGTCTTGCTGAATCTAGACCTAAATCCTGAATCCACAAGCTTGTAATGTAGGCACTAGTCTTGATCGGTGCATCACTTCATCCACATGTCTTCCTACCCTAAGGCAACCATCACTTTGGAACAGGGTAAATCTGTACTCAGCAGACCACATGATCTTTTTTTATTGCTCCACAGTCCCATCTTTATGTTTCTTAGTAAACTGACGCCTTTTCCTTGAATTATTAGGGCTGCAACGATTTGTCGATGACGTCGACTATAAAAATTAATTGATGTGGAATTTAATTTTCCACGTGTTATATACTAATACCATATAAATGTGTTTTTGTATGTTTGTTAGCTTACTTGTCGGAAACTTCTCAGGATGATACTTGCTAAGCAAACAACATTTCAGTTTTGTTAATGAGTTTAATCCGATAGTAAACCATTAAACAGGAGTACGGTAGCTAAACTGCTTCCTAGTTTTTTTTCCCCTTGCATTAATATTATAGTAAACCTCTTCCACCTAACGATAGGTAGTTAATCTGTGGGTTGGACTATAATCAGTTAAACAGGTTCATTGGCATCGACTACTACACCATCCGAGAAACTATGATATAGAACCAAATTTGTGATTAGTAACAGTCTTTTCTAATTCTGTTTTACTAGTATTAATCACAGGCGTATAGATGAGTTTGTCCTTAAAAGAGGCTCGTGCACCTCTCAAATGGTCGCATGGTTATCAGCTGCAGCTGAGAATATCATCTCAAAAATAAGATCAAGTCACTCCAGAGCATGTCCACTGCAATCGTGAATTCATGAACCGAATCATCTGTAAACTTTGGAAACTGTGTTTTTGGACTGGAAAATAAACTTTTTAATTTATTTCAAACCTTTATTTGAACTCATGGACTGAAGCCATTTTTAGTTTTGTTTAGTTTAGCGGAGATAAGTTATAATCATTGACTAATCAACTAATCAAAGAAAAATTGGCAGATTAGTCGACTACCAAAATAATCTTTAGTTGCAGCCCTACTAATTAGCATTAGTAATGAGTGGTTATTTTAAGGCTACACAGCCGTTCAGTTATAACTCCTTGAGTTCTCTTTGCATTTGTGGAAAATGCTTTTACTTTCACTATTAAACATAGCTATTTTTTCCCCCATTGATCTTCAAACATTCAGGATTTATTTCAACCACTTTCTTCTCCAAGATGATGGTTCACCACTATCCTTCCAGTTTTTAACAAAAGTATTGGACAGGTTTTAACCCACTTTTAGTAGTTTAAGCAATATCCTTGGTTGTTTTCTTTATTTGCCAGTAAGGTGATCCAACTTTTCCTAACATCTTTCCATGACAACAGGATGTCTTCTAACATGGGTTAAATAACCCCAAGCTGAAACTCACAAATGACTTTCATTTGAGCCAGGCAGCATTAAAAAAAATATATATTTTTTAGAACACAGTATAAAAGTATGAAAACAAAAACTTTAAAGAAGTTAACAAGTCGTGTTATTATCTTCTGGTCCTTTACTACCTTTTTTAAAACATTGCCTGTCCAGTTGACATCGATCCACTAATTAAGGCAGACTAAATGTGAATTGTTGCTCTCCTAATGGTGTGTGTGTGTATGTATATATTTTCATGCTGGAAAACTCGGTCCTCTCTCCTGTGAAGATAGGTACATGTACATAGTTCCACTATTCTGTCCACTATTAGCAATTAACATCAGAGTTAGCTACATGGATCGAGTGCAACATTTAATTGTACCAAATCGATCCACCCAACCCACCCCAGGCACAAGATCTACCAATTTTCCTGGGGAAATCCTGTGCTTGAATGCATATATGATAACAGCAAGTCTCTACTGATTCGAAAAGTGCAAATCTTCAACTCACAGTAAGATCATAAGAGGGGGATTGTCTTACCTCATCACTAACCAGCACATGGATGCCAGTAGGGCCTTGTTTAAAGATCTGATTGATCTGCCTGGGTGAGATGCTGAACAGATGAGCAATTTTCTCTGTCAGTTCTGTAACTGTGAGTTCCTCCAGGTAAATGGCGTGATATACTGCAGAGAGAGGAATAGAAAGGTTAACACAAGCTAAACACCAAAGGATGCTCACTAGATATTAGGCATGCTCAATTATAGCAAAACTAAATCATAATTGTTACTTAGACTTCAGAAGAATAATAGTGCGGGGCCATTTCCTGGCTGGGCACCTGTGAATGGTTTAGATCCTTAATATTAGGCTACAGTCACTACAGTAGACTAGAAATAACAGTGGACAGACTGCTACATGACCAAAAGTTTTGTGACCATGTGCAATCAACTTGTTATCAGCCTGCTTATGGAAATGGTCATTTTGAACAGACGGACCAGGTTTGAGATTAGTGCGTTAGCATTCTGTCTGCATTTAAAATTTAGACAGCAATTTTTTGCACATCTTTACCAGTCTTTTGAGACTGACTCCAGTCTGAATCCGACAAAGATGGTTTGGAGAAGGGTTCCTCCCACCAGACAACATATCCATTTGCCTTGAATTAAAGTGGTCAACAGTTGGTTGTGACAACTACTTGCAACAGTCCCAGACATAACTTTTTTTTTTAATGCAATCACTCGCCAACCACCAGTTTTTTCCTGTTTACGAGGAGGTTGCAATCCTAGCTTTACTCTAGTGTGACTGAGGCCTCTCAAAATAGGAAAAAAAAAATAAGAGAATAAGAAAAACTTTATTAATCCCGAAGAAAAATTCATAAGATCAAAAAAAAAAAAAAAAAGTTAACAAGATCAAAAAAAAAAAAAAAAAAAATTGACACAG